>LOJH01067675.1:0-10196 GCA_001685095.1 Ellobius talpinus
GGAGGAGGGGAGGAGGTGGAAATTTTTTAATAATAATAATAAAATAAAAAATAATGTCCACATATAATTATGTCAGATTAGGAAACATAATTGTCCTGAATTATTCCCTAACCTGAACAGAATGTGATAGCAAATTAAAAAACTGCGCTTGGAATTACGGTTTGAGAGAGGACATGAGCTCACAGTGAACAGCTGCCTCCTGGCTTATTCCCATCGATTGATTCCTGGAGGAGCACAGTTGCAACCTACCTGCATGTTATCTTCATGGTTCCCTTAAGTTTGCTAATACACTAACCGCCCTTAGATAACGCTACACATCACAAAAATACAGATCATGGAGAGGGCTTCCTTCCTGTTATTAAAATTGTTATGTGTATGTGTGTGCCTGAGTGTATGCATGTATACCATCTGCATTCACGAGCCATGGAGGTCAGGGTGTTGGATCCCCTCAAACTGGAGGAATGGTCGCTATGAGCTGCATGTGGGTACTGGAAACAGAACCCAGGTCCTCTGTGAGAGCAGTGAGCAATCTTAACTACCAAGCCTTCTATCCAATCCTAAAATGTGTACTCTTCTGTACAAAATAAGTAAGGCATCGACATTATTCATGGCCTATAGAAACAGGCCATGACTCATATATGGCTTGGAAAAATTTTTAGAATTTGATTCTGTAGCAGAAATATTTCACATCACCTATTTCTCAACTGTCAATGAAAACCAGTAATTTCCCTTAAACTACCAACCAGAATATCAACAAAAACTTCCTATGTAAAAAACCATACTCCAGGCTTTCTTTCTCTTTTATAATGTAATTTGTGTAAACAGGATAAATGGTCTACGTACTTTGGTTCATACCGGAAGTCTTCTACATCATGTAAAATGCCCAAGCTGGCACGTAATCTTTCAATCCCATTCCTGAAAAACAGTAATAAAACAAAGACAAAAATAACACCGAAACAAATATCAACAGCCTCAAGGTTGAAGGAAAGACAATGTAGTATGGTAAGACATTAATGGTTAAATACATGAATACAAATAAATCACATCTTGTGGCTTACCATGCAATCATAATGCCATTATCAGTGCACAGTCTTGGAGGAGGGCACAGCAAAGTGCATTGTGTTGCATTTGCTACAATTTCCAGCACTCTTCGGATATACAAGTTACTTGCAACACCTCCAGACACAACCTCAAAGAATAGGGAAAACGACTATCAAATGCTATCACATACGGATAGGAAGCAAGCTATTACTACACTTGGGGAGGAAAACCAGCTTTATCCAACAAGAAACTATTTGGGGCTAAGTAATGAGTATTTGCATAATAAAAATCTGGAGATACTAATCACAGCTTTTAGCCAGCACATGTTCACTGCTAGCATTTTAAATATTTTCTTAGTATCAGAAAGTGTCTCGGCCACATTTGCAATCACAATACATCAATATTTTAGACTGCATTTGCACTTTTGGTTTTTGTCACCCAGCTCTCACAAAACCATTATCTCTAATATCCATTTTTAATATCCCATCTTGTGAACTGCCAAATTTAGGCATTTCCATTTTCAAAGATTTAAGACCTATTAAATAGGAAGATTATCAAGTCGTATAAGCACATGTAAAAGGATTTCTCACTAACAGAGGATAGCAGCCTCATTTTCTAAAAATAGGAACCACAATGGTTACTCTGGTTTCTTTATGGCAAATCCTCTTCAAATTCAAAGAGAAAATGTAGCCTGGGATTTTGTTTTTTCTACACAGGCTCTGGATATGCTCCATAAAGATGTTACGTCTACCTTCACAATGGCTATAAATCGCTTTTCTTCTGTATTGTTCTACACTGTCCAGCAGGAGACACAAGGCCCTAAATCCAAAGCAACACGCTGGGAAGTGAACCGCTGCTAGCGGGTGAACGGGCGAAGCTTACTAATACTGGGTTCGCTGGCGGTAACAACTCTCTCTGCTTGCAAAACAGAATAGCACGATGCGTTCTCGTGGCAAGGTGGCGTGCGGTCACGTGCTGCACGGCAGCGGCAATGTCTGCGGCGGAAGACAGGATTTGCCCCTTCTCAATGCCTTCTTCCTTCTCCTTCCATCTGATTAGCTTATCGATAACATGCTGAAGTCCCGTAAAAGAAAAATTGCAGTTCTTAGCATTCTGCATGGGAGGATTGAGGGTAAAATGGAATCTATTTCCTTCTTTGGCCAAATGTTCTATAGCCTTCCCACCGCTCATCGTAGAATATTCTGGATGATTGATTAAAGAAAGTCTTCTTGCCACCTATTAAAAACAAACGATAATATATATTGATCATAAATTAATTAAAGAAAGATTACCCGCTATGACCAAGTTAGCTTTAATCCAGGGATAAATGGATGGTTCAAAATATGCGAGTCAATACCTGTAATAAATGACATTAAAAAAGTATATTCTTAAATGAGTCACAGACTACACATTTTGAAATCATAAGACATAAAGATAATGAATTCAAAGATTACTTAAAATCCTGAATGAATACAGACTATGGCTAATTTCAGGCAAGGCTTCTCTCGAACAACCTGACCAGCAGCATCCAAGCATTGCCTCCCTAGTTTTTCTCTTACCCTGGGGTTGGAAAATTGATGAGGATGGTTTTTTAATGATTAACTTTGAAAATAAGAATCTGGCCTGTTCTTTCCCTCTGTCATTTCGGCTGTTTTGTGGATGGCAGTAGGCTCCATACTTCTAAAGAAACTCCGCTGTGATGTTAGCAATTCAGTGGATTCTGAATTCCGTGTTAGTCTTTGCTTTTCCCTCACAGGGTTTCACTATATAGTCCCAGTTGGCCTGGAACTCACTCTGTAGACCAAGCAGACCTTGAACTCGCAGCGATCCACCTGCCTCTGCCTCCAAGTGCTGGAACTGAAAGTATGTAGCACAATGCTCTGCTCCTAATATCTGTATATCATGACATTTTGGCAGCATGCCACAATGTTAGTTTCCCAAACACTTTCACAAGAATATTTGACTAAATATATAACTACAAAGGATTTGAGTTTTTACATATAGATATAAAATTACCATTTTATTAAATGGCTAAAAAATGACAAAATTGAGAGGGACACAGTGGTGATTCACACCTGTAATCCCGGAACATGGAAGGCTAAAGCAGGAGAATCACTATGAGTTTAGACTCCAGCATGGGTTACAGAATGGAATCCGAATTAAAAGAAAAGAAAAAGTTATCACAACTCTTCATTTTTTTGTTTTTCTTCTCTACATACTCTTGGCTGTCCTGGAGCTCATCAAGTAGATCAGGCTGGCCTTGAACTCGCAGAGATCCACCTACCTCTGCCTCCCAAGTGCTAGGATCAAAATTATGCACCACCATTCCAGGCCACAACTCTTGATCTTTGAGATAAGACCTTGCTGCGTGACCTAGGATTGCCTCAAACTCATTAAATAGCCAAAGTTGGCAGCGAGTCTGTAGTTTACCCTGCTACCCATCCAGCCTTTTGCCGTGGTTTTTAAAAACCTTTTCAGTAAGGGGCATTGCTCAGAACTACCTAGATGACTAGTCTGTATACGGCTATTTAACTGGAAGAGCCAACAAAGTGACTTCTGAGACAGTACCTTGTCAAGCATGTCACCTGGCGCTATGTCCAAAGACTTCCCAAGAAGCAGGAAATCTGAAACACCACGGACTAAGGCCAACAGGCAGTGACCTCCAGAAATCAAAAGAACTAGAAAAGGAAATTCTACTTTGTTGGTCAGTCTGATGGTAAGGGCATGAGCCTCCATATGGTGAATAGGAATGAATGGCTTTTTAAACTGGTTTACTAGCTGTAAGCTGAATGATAAGCCTACGCCCAGGCTTAGAGCCAGTCCTGGTTTGACGGTGGTTGCAATCGCTGAGAGGTCACGTGGCGAGACTCTGCTGGCAGAAAGGGCTTCTTCTACTATTCTCTCAATATTTTCTCTGTGAAGCTGTTGAGCTACTGGAGGAACAATTCCGCCTGTTCTGAAGGAAAAAGAAGGAAGACAGTCTTTTAAAAACTAGTAAAGAAGGAAAACAAGTTATGTCTGAAGGCATCCTTGCAAATGAACCGCTGGGTCAGTATGCATGCTAACACTGTGTGCAAATGAACCGCTGGGTCAGTATGCATGCTAACACTGTGTGCAAATGAACCGCTGGGCTAGTATGCATGCTAGCACTGTGTGCAAATGAACCGCTGGGTTAGTATGCATGCTAACACTGTGTGCAAATGAACTGCTGGGTTTGTATGCATGCTAACACTGTGTGCAAATGAACTGCTGGNATGAACCGCTGGGTCAGTATGCATGCTAACACTGTGTGCAAATGAACCGCTGGGCTAGTATGCATGCTAGCACTGTGTGCAAATGAACCGCTGGGTTAGTATGCATGCTAACACTGTGTGCAAATGAACTGCTGGGTTTGTATGCATGCTAACACTGTGTGCAAATGAACTGCTGGGTTTGTATGCATGCTAACACTGTGTGCAAATGAACTGCTGGATTAGTATTATGCTAACACTGTGAGCTTTATAATGCAGGACTAGGAAGAGTTCAATATTGTTGTTGACTTTTCATCCTGTGTTCAAGACTGCTATGGTTTATTTCTGATGAAGTGAGGTCACCAGAACCACCTCATAAAGCATTCCAAAAAGGTCATGGGCAAAGGAAGGGCAGTCTAGAACTGTATTTAGCTCTAATTAACCTCCAAGGAGAGAATCTTAGAAATCAAAGCAAGAGTTATTTGTCTAAAGTAACTTATATTAAAATGCATTAAAGACCATGAGAGGCCCAGGCATCAAAGAGGACTCATATTTTCTAGGAACGGCTGGGAAAAACAAATATGAGCAGTAAGAAATATGAAGACAGGTTTATGAAGGTTTATTTTGAAACACACTGCACTGGAGGTCGGATGAGGACAGGGGATAGCTTGCAATCCTAAAATAAAGTCTGGGAATCTAGTGCTTGGGGTTAGCAGTGGAGATCTCCAGCTGATGAGGGACAATGGATGATCACTCCGAACATGGAGGTAAGAGTTAGCAGGGAGGGTTGGGAACGCAGCTCCAGGGGGAAAGCACCTGTCTAAGATACTCAGGGCCTCACATTCAGTCTCCAGGATGAAAAACGATGGGCAGAATGGGGCTAGCAACACATATAGTAACTTCTAACTGGCTTACAGGCTTGGAAGCAGTTCCCCAAGTCTGTAAAATCCACCTGTCTCAAAACATCATTTTAAAATACTTGACATTGCAAGACCATGTGGGATGGTTTCTATACATAGAAATAAAAATCTTCACAATATTCAATGACTATTTAATTATATTATCTATAATTTATATATGTTTTACACATATATATTTTTTCAGGGAGCGAGGATGTACATACATCAATAAGTTCATTTTGTAGCAAAATTTTAAAAACTCATTTAAAGACACTTATTTGATATTCCTCTTCTCTATTAGCAGCAACAGTACTCAAGGCTCGTTTGTAAAACATCTAATATTTAATTTACTTGACATTTTTTAGATGACATTTTTATTTATTTATGGGGGGGCCTGGTGCATGTGCAGGTCAGATCAGCAGGGGCCTTTACTAACATGTCACCCCATTGTTCCTTCAACATTCATTTTGACCTTGACACATTCGTTTTGACCTTGACACATCAATGACTCCACATCAATGCCTCTCTGCTTTCCTAGCTGGGTCTTCTGACTCTTGGAGACCGCGGCAGATTGTGATGCCAGAAGGCACTAGAAAGCCATCTGTCGTTGACTGTTATTTTCCAACTGAAAGTATTTCCTGGACTAGGATTTGAGAGAGTTCGAATTCCAGTCCCTTTCCTCCCGCTCATGTTTTCCTTGTTTTATATCCGTTTCACGCCTTCCTTGGTATTTTACTTTCTAGAAATTATGCTAAACGATAAACAATGAGAAAAACTGTGGCCTTATTCTCAACTAACTAATGACAACATTTTCTAGACATTTTAACTTGTGTGGAGAATGCGGATGATGACTAATGAAGAAGGAAACCATTGAAATCTGGAATCTGGGCGAGGGACAATGGAGGATTAACTAAGTTAGTGAGAACAGAGAGAACTATCCCAAGCCGTATTTGAGGGTTATGTTTAGCACCCCTGAACGGCTGACGTGGCTGTGAGCCGGTGAGGCCGCGAAGGTCTGGAAGAGGGGGATGCTCTCAAGCAGTGATTTTATCACCACGCCCCCCCATTATCTCGCAGACCTGTTCACTGTCTCGATAGTAACATGAGTGTTGTTATGGCTAGATTTTACTGAGCCATTTATACTTGCCAAAAACAGCAGCAGGTGCTCTAAAGGAATTCGTATTGAAGACAACGCCATCATGATCACTAGGATTTTAGACAAGGAAGCGGGAAATGTGCTCGGTCTCAACGCACAGTGCTAAACTATATGTGAAACTACACTTAGCTAGAGGCAGGCAGGCATAGCAGACAGTTTAGTACCTTGGGATCCCCACCTGGTTTGGATGATGCCCACATCCTACCTTGCAATGTGCACTTGGCAGCCTAGTTACTTTGCCTGTAACTAGGCATACACACCCCTCTCCAAACAATGTGCTTAGCAACCTCTCCATCCCCAGCCTGCATGGGGCTATATGTACTCCCATTTCTGAACACTGGTAGACATTTCTCTGGCCCTGTAGCAATCAAATTTAGACAGTTTTTTATTCAAATGTATCCCCAACATCCCAGAATAAGAAGAACAGAAAGGCCGACCCAGCCTAACTAGTTTGGATGCATGTGCAAAACTGTGTCCTCTATTAACCTTTTAGAGAGAATCTCCTATTTATTGTCTTATGCCTATGAATAACTGGGCACGCATGAGATCAAAACAGCAGCCTATGGAAGCCGACATATACAACAGAAAAAAAATGAGTATATGATCTAATCTGTCAAACAAAATAAAGAAGCACCCGAATTCTGTCCCTGCGTAACCAATCCCTCCTTTGAACGCCAGGAAAGTAGCCCTGAGTAAGAATCAGGGCCTCTTAATCATGCGGCCCGCTGCCAATCTGGACAGTAGTCACATTTACAATCATTTACAACCGACACTGTCATTTTGATTCTTGTATGAATCTGTGTGATCCCCTTTCAGTTCTTTGAAAAAGACACCAAGAACCTGGAAATACCCACCCTGACCCCAACACTAATGGCAAATCCATTTGATATGGTAGGTGATTCCAGCAAAAACATATATCATCTTCATATTAGGGCTCACGGTGTCCCGGGTACTGTCTGACAATGGTAGGTTTTCAATTCCTGCTAAGCTGAGCTGGGCGAACAATATCGCAGAACACACTTGCCTAGCATTCCACACAAGTGCCTATGCTCTGGCGAAACAGAATGTTCTTGTCTTTTTGCCTTTGTTGGTAACGTTCTTTCCCTCTCTACCGAGGACCTGTGAGGGGCTAAGATATTATGCTAGCAGGGGCACTGGGAGCAGCACAGCAGTCAATCCAGAAACTTCATTACTAGAGCCTAGGGTTGATTGGAGGAAAGATCATGAACAGGCAAACGAATGTATAAATTGTAAAAAAAAAAATTAGAAAGAAAAACTTTAGGACATAGTTGTAGGGCCCGGGTCTACCTCTGCTCCTGGGGTTACTTGAGGACAATTTCTGGTCAGCCAGCTAAAACTTTCTGTTTGTGTTTGTGCTCCCTCTGCCCTGCCTGGTGATTAGCTGTAGGGCATTGTTTACTCCATCTTGGGTGTGGCGATTTGCCACCTGCCTGGGGGGAATTCTTTGTGCTGCAGCCGAGGTATAATAAGGATTTCCCCAAAGTGAAATAAAGGGCTTTTGGCTGCTCTCCTTTCGAATGAACCAGGTCTCTTGTGTGTTCTTTCAATCTCCAGGCCCTTGCCCGGCTCGCTGGCGCGCGAACTGTACCGAGAGTGTAACACCGCATCGGGTGTTACACATAGTGATATACAACGAACCTAATTTGGAAGACGAGATCAGAGTACACTTTCCAGCGAAAGTAACGTTCAAAAGTTCACTGCATTTAAAAAAAATAAGAGAAATCAAGATGCCCACAACATAGTAATTACTGATATTAACTTTGTGTTGCCGTGCACTGGTAGCTTTCTGTAGGTCTGTGTGCACCACACGACAAAAGGACCTTCTTGGTCACTTACCATCGTGTGTCATTTGAGGCTTTATTTTCTCCATAAATTATTCCCAGTTCACTAAGGAAGCTGCTATATTTGTTTACTGATATGAAAAAGAAATCAGAGAGGATAAAACATTTGCCTAAAATTAGTGAGACAATACTAAATAGTATCAGACAGACTTCATTCTTCAAACATTGGAAACTCATAACCTACAGATGTATTTCAATGTGTTTTGAATTACCCAATAATTTAAAAAAAACCTAGAGATTACATTTAAAATGTGGATTTTCACTTTCTTTTGAAAATTCCGATACTTAAGTCTTACATTCTTGAGTGACAATTGGCTAGAGCTGGGTATATTTTGCATTTTATATCCAGTCTTGTGGTCCTCTGCAAACAGCTGGGCTTATAAGCCTAACCTTTAATACAAAAGCATTCTAAGTACTGATTTGAATTACATGTGTAAATGTGAACAAGTTTTTTTTTTGTCCCCCCAACCATCAGGTCATGATTTCTTGGGACTGGTGTTGAAACCATGAAACATACATGCAGGAAGAAAGGCACACTGAGAGAAAAATCATTCAGAGTAAGTGCTGGGAATGAGCTTCGCTTCTTTTCATCATCAGGACTGGATTGTTGAAACCCACTGTGGACTGTAGAGGGCCTTCCAAGTCACAACAAGGTATGAGACCTTGCCACAGCAGGGTTTTGTTGGTTCAGAGACAACTAAGCCACACTGGCTAGCCTGGGACTCACATCCACCTTCCTCTGCCACGGAAGCCTTGGTATTAAAGGCCTGTATCACAAGGCTTGGCTCTATATAGTGGCACTCAGCGGTTTTTACACAATAGAATAGGAATTCAACTATCAAAATTTGACTTTTACATATGATAAATACAAAAGGATGGTTTCATTTTTCTTTTTCAAAAAAAACAAAACAAAAATACCAGAAAACCAGGAATGACCAAAACCGTCGCTACTTACTTCAAATGCACTTCGGTCTGGGAACGCATGGCTTCTCCCCACACGCGTCCAGTTTCATCCACCACGGCAGCGGCTGTATCGTCACAGCTGGTTTCAATCCCCAGGACCAGCTTAGGAGGAGAAAGCACTCCAGGACAAACACTAAGACTTCTCAAAAACCCATAAACATTCCTCTTTGGTGGTTTGGCAAAAACTCCTGCTGTCTTCCTGAATATTAGCATACTTACTACTCTACGGATAAATCCTGGAAAAGAATTACAGAAACATGATTTGGAATTATTATTTGCAATTAATTCATCTACTTAAACAAAATAATGAATATTCATTTTTTAAGTATGCAGTCTTACAAAATTATAAGAGCGTTAGGAAAAGCTGTCAAAATCTTACAAAGGTCCTATAAATCACTGAATATAAAAGTAGGTCTTACAAAAGTGAGAAACATACAAAATCATTAATATTCCAAGTTGAGCATCCCCTAAAGTTAAAATCTAAACCACTCTCCCCACCTGACTTGCTAGTGGAAATATAAGGAACACTAGAACTGTTACATAAAATTGCCTTGGCTATATTTATAGAATGCAAATAAAACGTGAATTTCACATTTAGTCTTGAGTCTCATCCTGAGATATGTCATGTATATGACACATCCCAAATTTTAAAAAAAAAATTATTGAAATTTGAACACTTTTGGTTCAGGCATTTTAGGTAAATGATGCTCAACTTGAACTTTATACAACAGCTAATGTTATTGTACGGTGGTTGTGTGGATAGTCCTTTTAAAACTAAGTTAAAAATTGAAAAATTAATGGCAAATAGAACAGATACCCCGCCCCCACCCCATTTCCTGAGCCTCCTCTCCAAAACAGAGTGTACAGAACATGGTTCCACTTATTACAATATATGCCCACCACTGAAAATCTAATTTTGTAGTTTGGAAACAGGTCCTCCCATAAAGCTCATTCTAAAAGAAATGCATCTCGGCCAAAACAACTGCAGACTTTTTTTTTATCCAATGTTTGATTACATCTCCATTTTTATACCAGGTCCCCTTGT
>LOJH01067677.1:0-10196 GCA_001685095.1 Ellobius talpinus
GCGCCGCTCGGACTCCCGGCCCGTGCGCTGCCCGGCGCGAGGCCGCACGCTGCCTTGGAACGCAGGCTACGCCGAGTGAGTGTCCCTGCCCCCGCGTCCCCTTCAGACCCCCTCCTTGATCTCGTGGGGTTCTCTGCTGACCTAGAAAACTGGCTGAGTGCCTTCTTGTCCTCACCACGGGACTCTTGACAACATTCCTCCATTTCCCACTCTGGCATTTTCTTTTGGAGAAGGTTGTAGGTCCCTGGAGGGCCATCATCAACTGGACCCTCCTTCATTCTGGTCTTTTGAGATATATGTCCCACCTCACACTTCACTCTGGGTTTGGCCTATGCTCTATGGGATAGGGTTGGGATAGAGATGAGACCCCACCAACCCTGGACCTGACCAGTGACTATAAAGGGCCTGCACTGATTTTTGACCCTAGCGACAAAGCCAATGAACAGTTAGAAGACTTACATCATTGGGGCTGTGTAAAGTAACTGGCGTGCAGAGCAAGCATGAGGATCTGAGTTCGGGTCTCCAGCAACCTTGTAAACAGCTGCATGGGGCGTATGCGCCCTATAATCTCAGTACTGGGGAGGTAGATGCGGGAAGAAAACACAGGACTTGCTGGTCAGGCAGTCTAGTTGAATCAGTGAGCCCCAGGCTTTGTAAGAGACTGACCTGTCTCAAAACACTAGGGTGGAGAGCAATAGAGGAAGGCAATTGGCATCCACCTCTGTTCTCTGCACACGCATTCACAGTCACAAAAATGCTCAACTTCAATAAAGAAAAAAAAGTTGTCCAGGTGTGTCAGGGACGGCACCCAAGAAGCACTTGTCCCCGGTAAAGTCTCTGTACCACAATGGCGTAGACGAGACACCACTGGTGATGTCTATGACCTCAGGATTATCAATGCTGAGAAATCTGAGTTCAATGAGGACCAGGCTGCTTGTGGGAAGCTGTGCATCCAGCGATGTGAGTTTGGGATTGAAGAAGAGTGGCTGACGGTGTGCCCAGAGGAGGTGAGTACAGCCCGGCCTGAACCCCACTTTCAGGCTAGGGCCAGGAGGTGCTTGGTGGAGCCTGACAGTCCTTCCTACGCAGTTCCTGACAGGTCATTACTGGGCCCTGTTTGATGGGCATGGCGGACCTGCAGCAGCCATTTTGGCTGCTAACACCCTACATTCCTGCCTGCGCCGGCAGCTGGAGGCTGTGGTAGAAGGCTTGCTGGCCACCCAGCCCCCCATGCATCTCAGTGGCCGCTGCGTCTGCTCCAGTGACCCCCAGTTTGTGGAGGAAAAGGGTATCCGGGCAGAAGATTTGGTGATTGGGGCCTTGGAGAGCGCCTTCCAGGAATGTGTGAGTAGGGCCTTTGGGGTATACCTGTATACCATAGTCACCCACTTCCTTGGACTCTGGAGAGAAAGTTGTGTTTAATTGTTCATTTCTAGTCTTAGCACCATGGTCTTCAGCTTAACTCTCCATTTATCTAGTTCCTATTGTGTGCTAATTGCTCACCTGTACTGCTGTTGGCCCTCAGAGCACACACTGGTTTCTCTTCCTATTTTGAATTACACTTCCCTTGTGTAAATTCTCTTTACACAGGAATTCAGGAGCCAAGCCTTTTTTTTTTTCCTGAGACGGGTTTCTTTGTGTAGTCTTGGCTGTTCTGGAACTCACTCTGTAGACCAGGTTGGCTTTGAACTCACAGAGATCTTCCTGCCTCTGCCTCCTGAATGCTGGAATTAAAGGCGTGCACCACCACCACCCAGCTACTGGCCAAGCTTTTGAGCCGGGATTTGTAGTCTTGCTTTGTGAGAATGTGACTGTGATAAGGGGTGGGGGACTGGAGATGGCTGACACTTCTGGCAGCAGCTGTGATGCCCTTGGTTTGCTCCAGGATGATGTGATTGGGAGAGAGCTGGAGGCCTCAGGCCAGGTGGGTGGCTGTACAGCCCTGGTGGCTGTGTCCCTGCAGGGGAAGCTGTATGTTGCCAATGCTGGGGATAGCAGGTGAGTGGAACCTTGGAGGGCGGGGCAGGGTAGTGGGCAAGAGGGTACCTGAGGGAGTTGAGGCAGTGAAAGGTTTAGAAATGAGGGGGACTGGCTGACCATGCATTTGTACTTGGTATGAGCCGAGTATGAGTGGACAGTGGTGTTAAGGCAGGAAGGGGCTATAGAGGCCATGAAAGGGCTGCACCTTTACTCCCTAGGTCTTAAGCAGTCATGGAGGGATCAGCATGGCCAGAAGTGGCCCCTGGTGGTTGGAGGGTGGCCATAGGTGAGTATGGAAGCTGTTTCATAGACCTGTTCCCCTCTTCCAACCCGTGTAGAGCCATCTTGGTGCGGAGAGATGAGATACGGGTGCTGAGTTCTGAGTTCACCCCAGAAACCGAGCGGCAGCGGATCCAGCAGCTGGTAGGCACTCTTGGCAAAGGGACCCCTCAACTCCCTGGGCTGAGTCCCACATGGGGCCCTGGGAAGGGAGCCTGATCTGAAATTGGCTTCCACACCCTAGGCCTTCATCTACCCTGAGCTTCTGGCTGGTGAGTTCACCCGATTGGAGTTTCCACGGCGGCTGAAGGGGGATGACTTAGGGCAGAAGGTTTTGTTCCGGGATCATCACATGAACGGCTGGTGAGCTGGGAGACAGGGTGGGAAACGGTCCAGGCTCGCCTGGATGGCCTGAGGCAGTCCTGCTTGGGCAAGGTGGGCATGTGAAGGTGTGGTAGCTGGGTTGAGGATGGGAGAAGCTGCAGTAGGGTGTGGGCCTTTGGCTAATTCTGGGTCCACTCCTGCAGGAGCTACAAACAGGTGGAAAAGTCTGACCTCAAGTATCCACTGATTCACGGACAGGGTAGGCAGGTCAGTGCCCCCTGCCCAAGAATGCCTCTTTAGTTGTTCCTTGAAGGTGGGAGCTCCTTTGTCCCTTACTTGTGGCTGTTATTCTGGTGTCTGTTCCCTCATGATGTCTACTTCCCCTTTTGTGCTCAGCAGAGCCAGACCCTGGGCATATCTAAGCTCCTTACTGCCATTGCATCCCTTCCTTTCCCCCAGGCTCGGTTACTAGGAACACTGGCTGTCTCCCGAGGCCTGGGAGACCATCAACTCAGAGTCCTGGACACCAACATCCAGCTCAAGCCCTTCCTGCTCTCCATCCCACAGGTGATAGAGCAATGTAGCCCACTCCAGGTTCCAACTGCCCACAAAGGGCAGAGAATGAACCTGGTAGGAGCTGGGAAGGGAGCATTGGAGGATCTTCAGGCTTAACTTGCAGGTGACTGTGTTGGATGTGGACCAGCTGGCATTGCAAGAGGAGGATGTGGTTGTCATGGCAACTGATGGGCTCTGGGATGTCCTGTCCAATGAGCAGGTGGCACGGCTTGTGCGGAGCTTCCTCACTGGGAACCGAGAGGACCCACATAGGTACTGTAGCTGAGGGGGACCTGACTGGACCTGGGTTGGTCCAAGTAGCTACAGCTGCAAAGACAGTACTAACTCAGGGGAGGTGAGGTGGCCTGATAAAGGTCTCAAGTGTCCCAAGGGAGAGGGGATATGAGCAAAAAAATTTAAGTCTAGTCTGATAATCTAGTTTGTGGCCCTTTCAGGCTTGTTGATTGTCTTATGGTTGCACTGCAAGGGGTCTCCAGGGTGTTCTGACTTGTGCACTGAGTTCTGTGGGGCTGGCTTTGGCCTTCTGCTCTATCCCCAAAGTACATCTGGTCTTTACAGGTTCTCAGAGTTGGCCAAAGTGCTGATACACAACACACAGGGGAAGGTCGATGGTGCCACTGGAGAAGGGCAGGTGTCCTACGATGATGTCTCTGTGTTCGTGATTCCTTTGCACAGCCCAGGCCAAGGGAGTGGTGGCCACTGAGGATTCAGATACTTGCACTCTATGACCTCTTCAGGATCAGCGCAGTCTGGACATACTGGACATCCACTGTGGCTAAGAGCGGACCCAACCACAGCTCAGTGCTCTTGCTTTTTGCCTTAACTGTTTCAAAGACAGCAGTGGGTGGAGAGCCTAGCCTACCAGACCCTACCTTCTGCAATAGTTAACATCCTTCTGGCAGCAACATATGGTATCTGTTGGCTCCTCAGTAGCCTAAAGGGTTTAGGGTACTAAGATGCTTTGGGGAGCAGGCAGCAAACTCATCTGGTTCTAACCCATGAATGTCAGGTCATCATTTAACCATCCATTAACATAGGGTGCCTTATTGAAATCTCTGGGCAGTCTTCACATCTGCTGGATCAACTACCTTAGCTTTCTTTTTTTAAATATAGGGTCTCTATTATGTAGTTCCGACTGTCGTGGAACTTGTTATGTAGACTAGGTTGGCCTTGAACTCAGAGATCACTTGCCTCTGCCTCCTGAGCACTGGCATGCACCACTATGCCTGGCTGGACCAGCCATCTTGAAGATAGCTCCTGAGACCAGTTCAGGTCCTGTCCTGCTCTCTACTCATGAAGGGCACAGGTCCCAGATAAAGTTGGAAGAGCAAAAACAGGGTGAGAAGCTTCCAGAGTTGGCTAGGCCAATTGTCACTGCCTGGAGCCTGGCTGCCAATCTGGTTGCTTTTCACCAGTCCCCAGGCCTACCCTATTATCTATGCCAGCAGTGTCTGTTCTGTTTCCCCAGATCTTATGCCAAGTACATCTACTCGGCTATCCAGTTCTTGTTTCTAACCCAAGTTTAGTCACCTAGCATTGTCCCCACCCCCTCTGCTACTCTCACCCTGCCCAGCCTCCAAGGATTCACTCACCTCTACCCACAGCATTGGCCACATATAGCTAGTTCCTTGCAGGAACTCAGCCAGTCTCTGGTATTAAATGTTTATATGTAAAAGAGCCCTTGTGAATTATGAATTGCTCACACAGCTTTGGTTGACACATCTTGCCATTTCTTGTGGCCTCTCAGTGGATTCCTTTTAGTTCTACCATGCAAGCTTGTATATAATCAGGACTTGTTTCCCGTGCTCAGATCCCTCATTGTTGCCAGGGAATGAAAAGGCATTTTATACCTGTGAACTTTGGATTATAGGTACCAGAAGGGCTGCCTTCCCACTCTTTAAAAATTGTTTTGCAAGAGTGTCACTATATAGCCTTGGCCAATCCTAAAACTGTTTATAGTCTCTAGAGGCTTCTGCCTCTAGAGTGACTGGTTTCTCACTATGTAGGCCAGGCCGGTCTGAAACTTAGCCTGAGTTGGCCTGTCTCACCCTCCTCCCTCAGTCTAAATACTGAGATTACAGGTGTGGACCATTACCAGATTCCTCACTTATTTCTGAGTGACCTGGTGCTTTACATTTTGAGTTAGTAAGGGTTTTATATAAGGCTGCTTAATGAAACTTCACTCATCTTAAGACTTTCCAGTCCAGGCTGGGTGGTGGTGGTGTATGCCTTGAATTGTGGTACTTGGGAAACAAGAGGATCTCTGTGAGTTCGAGGCCAGCCTGGTCTACAAATTGAGTTCCAAGACAGCCAGGGAAGCTGGGTAGTGGTAGTGCACACCTTTAATCTCAGCACTCAGGAGGCGGAGGCAGGTAGATCTCTGAGTTTGAGGCCAGCCTGGTCTATAGAGCTATCTCCAAGACAGGCTCCAAAGCAACACAAAGAAACCCTGTCTCAAAAAATAACAAAGACAGCCAGGGCTGTTCTGTTACAGAGAAACCCTGTCTTGATAAACCAAACCAAATTCTGTCTCCATCTAAAACTTACTGAGGTTCAGAATTATCTGTTGAATTATAGTAGTCATTACATGAGCTTTACCTGACTCCTAATATCACAACCAAGGGGCTTCAGGTAACACACAGCTCTAGACTGCAGTTACAAAACTTGTGTAGTTAACTTGCCTGGGATGCTCAGACCCATTTCCTCATCTTAGATTTCATTTCCTGTATGTTATCCAAGGAAGACTAGATAGCCACATTGGCATTTCCCACTTCCTGTGTAACACATCAACAGACCCTCAACTGGCCCCGAGCCTGGCAGGTAGCTGGCAGATGCTGGCGTCACTGTATAAGGCTGCTGAATTGGCTTCCTCTTCAGTACATCCCTCCACATCCTCTCAACAAAGTGCAGGCAACATCCTGTGCCTGCCTCTTGCCCACACCAACTGCTGAGCCAGTTCGCCCCCACAACCTATGTCTGTTCCTCTTGTTCACACACTACAAGGGATTCGGCACATCAGGTCTCTACATTGCAAAGATGTTGGAGTAGCTGCTGCAGTGGGCTTTTATTACATTTGTGAGTTTTGTGTGCACATGCCATGGCATGTGTGGCAATCTTATGGACAAGTTTCAGGAAGTGGCTTTCCTCTTCTACCATGGGATCGATCTGGGGACTGAACTCAGGTTGTCATGCTTACGTGGTAAGGACTTTCAGTTACTGATCCATCTTGCTGGATACTTGCTGGCTTTGAGGGGTCTTTTAGAGTAGACTAAGTAGGAAAGCCTGGTCAACTAAATGAAGCCATTTTCTTCCAAAGTAGCAAGCCACTATTTTACCTATTCTCGTTCAGTCAGGGAAGCAGAAAGCAGGTCCCAAGTGACGATTCCCAATGCATTACCCAAGCAGGTGGCTCACCAGGCAACCAGCTGATCCTGCCAAATGCAATGATCACTTTCCATCAATCAGGGCCTTAGGATGCCAATCTGGTTAAAGTTTGAGGTAAACAGTGCAAGGCAGATAGTGAGGAGGTCAGGCTCACCTCCAGTCATTCATTACTGGCCCTGTGGTAATTTAATTGGAGTCTGGGATTAAGGGATGGGCCCAAGGGGCTCCTGTTGCTCACAGGCCTGAAGGAAGCCCAACAGTTCACACAACACTGCAGGCAATGCCACCTGAGCCAGAACACTGGAACAGGGCATCCCTTCTGATGTGAAGCAGGCAAATCATGTCACAGAAACTCAATGGAAAAGACTGTAAGCCATAAAATTCTGTTTAAGACTGGTAACATGGCAAAAAAAAAGTTTATGTTAAGTACAAAAGGGACATAAAATTGTATATACAGTAGGATAACAACTATGTAAACACATCAAAGTCTATGCACAGAGATATCTAGAACATTTAACATCAAGATTAACAGTGGTACAATTTGGTGGCAAATTGGTTCTTTAAAATCCCCAAATTTTCCTTCATAAGCAGTTAATTGTCAGTTACAACGGGGAACAATTTATTAAAAATACCCCAGTGGCTGGTGGTTGAACAGTGCAGTGTCAGTTGTCACACACAGAGCAGTGGCTCTAGCTGATTTTCTGGAGGACAGTTACTATATCCCAGGGATACACCCCCAAACTGCCAACTCTGCTTTCTCCCTCTTGCTTACCCTGTGACAACATAATTATCAGTTCCAGTTGCATCTTCTCCTACCAATTCACAACTCAGCTCTGCTGCCCCAGGGCCCAGCAGTGGCTGCGAGGCAGTATGTCTTCCAAGAGCACGGTGCCTCAGCTTTGGATTCTCCTGAACTCAGTTTTCCTGCGGCTATTCTTAACTCTTTCAGGTTATGCAGTCTTGCATGGTTACAGACATTTGCTCTTAACAGTTTATCTAAACATGGACTCAGATTCTGAAGGTAGGCAGTAATAACTCATCACCTGGTTCCTACAGTCTGGCCACTCTGGAAAGGTTGGACTGCTCAGCAACACTTAGACTTCAGTGAAGATAGCCGCCTTTTCAGTTGGAATAACAAGTCAAAAAGTAATTGCTCAAAAAATAGCATTAGTGATTCGAAGTCTATGTTTGCTCCTGAACAGAAGCAGTGATAGCCTGATTGACACCTAGCAGCTGGGTACTCATGGGCAAATCATAGCTGATTGGGTCTTGATTTCTGGATCTGCAGGGGTATTGCTTGCCTAAGTGTTTGCTGTGGCCATACTGGGAAGAAAAGGTCAGTTGTGGCTCTTCTCAGTCTGGTCCTAGCCTGCTCTCAGAGGAACGGGCAATGATATAGACAAACAGGTGAGAAGTCCTGACAAACTAAAACACTGTAGCTCTAGCACCCTGTCCCCAAATGCCATAAGCCAGGCACAGAAGCCATGCAAAAGTGACTGTCACACATATACAGGTGCAGACAGAGCATAATCAGGCAAAAAAGATTCTAATACTGTAGAGAGGGCCCCCAAGTGTGGCTTGAAGAGCATGGGAGTCATCCCAAGGCTCTTACTTAGCTGCCATGAAACAGCAAACACTAGAAGCTCTGCTTCACATCTCCCCAAGGTTAACAGAGAAGACTAACACTTGTGGCAAACACTACCCACAAATAGTCTTTCTTAGCTGCAGGGTTCCCTCTCCTGATGAACTCTTGATAAGCTAGATGAGAGAGATAGTAGGCATATACACATACTTATGTGCATGTTTGCACAAATGTATTTAAGTGGACACGCACACTGCTCAAATACAAACAGATCAAGGGTCATATATAAAAAGGCTAAATATAACATATAACACAGGCCTAGAGCCAGCTCTTGGGTAAGAGCTGGGGAAGAGGGGTATCATCTGCTGACTATGTACACAATTTATGGTGGGCAGGGAAGGAAGGCATCAGTGTAAACAACTCAGACTCATTCCACAATACTGGCCCACAGGAGAACGTGATGTGACTCAGGTACAAAAATAAACTACTACCTTGCTTTTGCACGAGCCCAGCTCGGTAGGATCCCATGAAGACTGGGGGACTGTCTGGACGGGGGAACTGCAGCAGGTGGCAAAACCTCTCGGCTCTCAGAATTTACCTGCTACTCCCTCTCCCCCCTTTCGTACTCTTGGGCCTTTTGTTAGCCAACATCTAAGCCCAAGACCTGCCCCACCCACCTACACAGGAATACTGTAAAGCCTCCTGACAAACAAGGTCCTTCTCTATTTGTCCCTTTCTTTCTTTCTTTGACCCAAAGGTATATGAAGACTTATTTTTGTAAATATTTGGCACCTACGAAACATGATGGTTGTGGAATAATGCCACAATTACACAGGGAGACCCAGTAAGTAACAAGACATGCAGGGTGAGGGCAAGGGGTGCTGAGCTGCCCTAGCATCTCAAAACCAGAACTGTGGCTTCCCATGCGTTTCTGGGATGGGAGAAGGATGTGCGGAAATTGGTGACATCACTGGCTCTTCAGCAGCAAATATATTCAAAACTGAAGGGGCTCAAGGGCCCCACTGTAACCTAATCCTAAGTAATTACCCTCTGAAGAGCTCGGTGCAGCGAGAGCTGGAAAGGCTGAGTGTCAACTGAATCTGCAGCACCAAGAGTCCTTTGGAAGGCGCTCAGCAAAGCAATTCTTTAGAGCGATGGACAGCACATCCTGGGAAGGCCATGTGGAAAGATGTTCCCCAGTCCAGTCAATCCCACTGTCATCTCAGTCACCTCTGACTTTCCTGTTGGCCGCCCTCACTGTACAAATAGCTGAGCAGTGTCAGGATCAGTCATCAATGGTGGGCAACCAGAAGGCCTGGAAGGAGAACACAAATCAGCTTCTTAAAAAGCTAGGCTTCTCACCATGGAAGGCTGTTCCTTCCCACCTCACAGCATCAAGGTGTGAAGAATTAGTCTGGTAGCCCTTACTCCTGATCAAACCATTATCTCTATGGAGCCAGAGACACTCAAAAAGTTGGTTCTGTTTACTTCCAACATCCACTCCTGTGAGTAACCTGGCTTTACAGCTAATCTCAAGGGGGTCTCAATCACACCCTTTCCTCCCAGAATCTGAGAAGAAGGTTTGAATGAGATGGTTTTGCTGCCTTTCAGGGCTAGGTGGCTTTTTGGTTTTACATGATCTCAAACTCACTACATAAGCCCTTCCAAATGTTTAGATTATAGGTGTGCACCAACACTTCCAGCTTAAATTAGTTTCCTTTTGTCCTTCCAGTACTGGAGGACTGAACCCAGCCAGCCAGGGTTCATACATGGCAGGCACATGCTCTAACTAAGCTGTATTTCCAGCCATTGCTGCATATCTTTGATACTATCTTCTTGGCTTCCAAACACAAGAAATGGGCTTTACTACAACTGCCACGCCTACGCTGGCGCCTGTGTGACAGAATGTCTCTGTGGTGGAAGTCAGCGTAAGGTGAGGGGCTGGAGCTTCACGGAGCGATGCCCCCCGGCGGGTCCTTGGCAGTTGGCAGACTAAGGAGGCCTGACTCGCCTTCTTCTCGATCAACGTGTTCCTAGCCACGCTCTACTTGGTTTGTCTTTCTCTTCCTTT
>LOJH01067679.1:0-10195 GCA_001685095.1 Ellobius talpinus
CCGTGCGGGTCGGGAGAGGTCAGCGCGGCCCGGGCCGAGGTGGATGGTGGGGTCGGAGCTCCGGAGGCTTCGTTCCGCGGGGCTTGCGGATCTTCTCGCTCGGCCTGTGCTCTAGAGGCGCCACCGCCGGGGTCCGCAGGACGGAGACCTCGGTGGCCGCTCCAAGCCGGCGTCCCTGCCTCCTCCCACCCACCCTGACCCCCTCTGGGGCTCCGTGGCTTCATCTCCTCCCGATTCCCCGAGAACCCCATCTCCTCCTGACTTCTTGCCGAGGGCTTCTCTGGTGCCCCGCTACCCAGCCCTCTTTGGAGACTCTCCTGCTTCCCTCCCATCCTCCCATCCTTGCCCTGTTGGTCATTGCTCTCTCTCTCCCCATCTGCGTCCCCTGTTTCTCCGGTTGTCTGATCCCTCCCCATCTTCCCTAGGATGTTGTGAGCCCGTCCGGTTTGTCCAAGCCTCTTTTATCTTGGCTACCGGCAGGGGCCCTGTTTTTGCCCGGCTCTGATTTCCTTGGTAGCAGCCCTGTCCTTTTCACCTCTTGTCACCCGACCTCTTCGCTTCTAGGTTCATTGCCTCTGCTTCGGCGGCGAGAACCCAGTACATGATAGGCTTCCGTTTTACATTCGGTTGAGCTGGGAGGACGGTAGAATGGGTGTTGACCATTCTTGACCAGGTTTGTTCGGGTGGGAGGGCTTATTGGTTGTTGCAGTGGGAGGGATGTCCAGTCGTTAAGCCCTTCTATTCTCAGCTTTACTTCCCCTTTATGGGTCTGTTGACTTCCAGGAACCCTTGGGGAGAGCCGGCTCGGAGTTGGGTGTGCGCCAGCGGTAGCGGGAGGCCTCATATAACTTTTTTCCCCTTCCAGGAAATAGGATTCATTTGGGATATTATGGCACTTCAAGCTATCTCTGCCCTCGCTCCTCCTTTCCACGCACTGCCCTATCCCAGAGAGTTAAGAGAAGTCTCCAGAAGTCATGCCTGGGAATGACTGGTCTTCAACTTGGGTTTTCTTCCCTGTACTGGCTCTTGGAAGCTTTTTTGGTTTAAAAGTTACATTTATTTATTTATGTGGGGTGGGGCATAGGTAGGTGTGTGTAGGTCAGAGGACAGTTACTGGAGTTGGGAGGTTGTCTCATTCTATCGTGTGGGCCCTGGAAATAGACTCAGGACAACAAGGCTTGGTGGCAAGTACCTTTACCTGCTGCTGAGCCGCCTCACCAGCCCCAGAATACATTTTCCCTCTCCCTGTTTGCATTTTTAAATGGATTATGGGCCTGCTAGCTAGCCCTGGGGCTGTTGGGCATCTGTACCCTTTCGTCTTGATGTCTTGGGTAAAGGCCACACTGAATTTCTGTCCTCTATCACTGACGGAATGTGCCTTACATATTGGTCATTGGACATGGTCTCTTAGTTCCTTTTCTCTTCCTTTTCCTGGACAGCTCCATTTCCTGTGGCTGGGAGAGGCAGCCGACGTCGTTCCTTTTGCCACCCAGGTGTGGTTTGGGATATTGCCTTGGTATCTGCCTGGGCAGGCTGTGGGCTTGCACCAGTGAGGCCTTGCGAGGAAGTTGAGCTGTGTGCTTCCAGCACATGGATCGTTGTCTCCGGTGTATCTGGGCTTGGGCACCTTTGTTTGGCCCTGGACCCCTGGAGACATCCTCAGGAAAGAATGTATACCCTGTTTTTACCCCACCTGATCTCGGCAGACTCTGGAAGTGTGACCCACTCTCCTCTTAGAAGCGGGGACCCATGGTTACGCTGGCACCAGGTCTCTGGTCTTCCTCTGTTGAGGATCGTGCTCCCTGTCTTTGAGCCAGAATTGGTCACAGAACAGGCAACCTTCTGGAACCGCAACAGGGAGCCAACTGAACCAGCTCGACCAGACGTTACAGTTTTGTAACCTTGGTGTACACTTTTCCATGAAGGCAGTACGATTGCGCCTGGCTTGTGCTTGAGCCACTCTCCTCTCCGCTGCTACCCAAGCCCCCTCTGTGCAGCACTGGATTCGGGGAAGTAGAGTAGAGAGTGGGCTAGAAGAAATCTTTTATTCCTATGAAAAACATCCTCCAAGGTTACTATCTTTTACATTTGTTTCTATTTATTTATTTTGTGTGAGTGTGTGGGACAAATTCTGGGAATCTGTTTTTCTCTGTTGTATGGGTCCCAGGTATTGAACTCAAGTCACCAGGCTGGGTGGCAAGTGCTTTACCTGCTGAGCCACTCCCCGCCCCTTTAAATTTGAGACAATATCCCTTTATAACCTGTGCTGGCCTTGAGCTCACTTTGTAGCTCAGGTTAGCCCTTACCTGGTAGCAGTCATCTGCTTCTGTTTTGAGAGCTGGTATTACTGGGATACACCCCCCCGACCTCGGTCATTTTTGAGGGGTGCAGTTGAGTGCCTGGCTATGATTAGTCTAGTCTCTGGCTGCTCAGAGACTCTGCCCGATACTCTCTTGGTGCGTGTGTCTGTGCACCACCTGTGTACTTGGTGTTGTGGGCCCTCAGAGGTCAGAAGAGGGCGTTGGATCTGCTGGAACTGGAGTTACAGATGGTTGTGAACCACTCTGTGGGTGCTGGGAATTGAACCTGGGTCTTCTGAAAAAGTAACAAGTGCTCTTAACCTCTAAGCCATCTCTCGAGGCACCCACCTAGCACCCTTGAGAAGTCTGCCACTGTCCTGTCTTTGCTTAACCGACAGTCACAGTGTTCTGTGCTGAGGTCTCCCTGGGAGCCTTGAGCACAGCGCAGGGCCCGTTCTGGCAGAGCCTTAAGTCCTAGCTGCGCTGGCCAACCAGCCAGCCTCCTGGGGGCGCATCCATTCTTCAGCCTTCAAGGAAATATAGTTGCTTTCCGTTTGGTGATTTATTTTGCAGATTGTGGGTCAGTGCCTATTTTCAAGGTGCGGGTGGATGAGCCGTTGCCAGTGGCACCACCTGTCACCTCGATAGTTTATTTGACTGTCTGTCCCCCACTCTGTTTGGGAACTTTTTGTCTTGCCTTTTCTCTGCTGCTCTCTGGTATATGCTTAAACCACCCAGGAAAAGCAGCCCATATCCCTCCTCCCAGCCCCCCCCCATGGTCCCCTACTCTCTTCCCCAAAGGCCTGGAAGGATAGTCAGTGTGGAGACTAGCCTGGGAAGCTGGTAGGCCTCTATTTTGGACAGAACACAGTTGCCCAGCTGTTGTGCAAACTGTTCCAGGACTTCAGCCTGGCATGTCCTGGTACAATGAAACTTGTGTCTTCAGGAGGTGTTAGACCCGTGGTTTCCATCAGCTTCAGCTGAGTCCTGTCCTGAGGCCCACCTTCCCAGAGTGCTGCTCTCTGCGTGGTTGGGGGGTGTTTGTACTCTAGTGCTCTCTAGTGCCGCTGGGGGACCCGGCAATGCCAGGACTAGCCCTGTGGTACTGTCCACATTGGGAGCATTCCCGCCTACCCAGCACTCACACAGACTTGTCTGTCTTGCCAGACGCTGGCTTGTATTATGTCGGATGCCCTGTGCCCAGTGCCCTTGTCTGTGCCATGTCGTCCCAGATTGCCCTGTGACAGTTTCTTGGAGATGGTTTCATGTCGCTGAGCATGCTTGTGTGCCATGTTAGAGCCGGGGGAGGTGTGGCTTGCCGTAGCAGCAGGATTCCAGGGTGTCCCTAGCTGGAGCCTGGCAGGGAAACGGGCCTTCCTTCAGCATCTGGTTTTAGGCATGTGGGTCTTCTCCCACAGCCTTCAGAACTTGGGGTGTGACTCCAGTCTCTGCATGTTCCCCTAAGGAATCTGGTGTGACTCAGGGCCTCTCCTTTTATGAGCAAGTGGGGTGTTGGGTATCTCCTCCCTACCTTGCCAGCTCCTTCCGCCCCACCCAGGTAAGCTCAGCAGAGCCGGTGTCCACTTGCTTGGAAGTGCAGACTCCATCCAGGATTGGGAAATATTTGCTGACTCAGGCTGAGCTCGACAGCCTCTTCGGGGTGTGTGTGTGTGTGTATGTGTGTGTGAGGTCACATGGGACCACTGGTTTTTGAGTCCCACTGTTGTGTTAAAACTTCCTAGTGCTTTTTTTTGGACCCTGGCACCACTGAGTTATGGACCTTGGTTCCTTTCTGTCTTGCAGTGCTGCGCAGCAGTGTGGGCATGCACGTGACACTCACTCAGTGGCTCCTGCTCACTGACAGATGAAGACGAACCCACGGTAAAGGTAAAGCCCACTTCACTGACTGGGGTGTCTGGCTGACGGCCGCATACTACACCACAGGCCGAGTCCCCTCTCGTAGCATCTGCACCATCACTGAACTCCAGTGGGCGCTCATTAGGGTGTGTGTGGCATATGGAGGTCTTTAGGAGTATGGGGAGTCTCGCCGTTGTACCCACTGAAAAATAAACTCCACAAGAACAGGGACTTACTCTTGCTCTTCTTGTGTCTGAAGGACAGCCTGCTACAGAGGGTGGTCAGTGTTTGCTGAGTGACTAAATGAACACTCTTGCTTCTCTGCCACGTGGGTATGCCACGGGTCCCCCAAGATGCCCCTCATCATTTTCTTCCATTTATGCCATAGATGAGTTGCTGTTTGGTTGTTTTGGAGACAGAGTCTGGATATGTAACCAGGCTGGTCTAGAACTCCAGGTCTCCTTGCTTCTCCTTCCTAAGTGCTGGAAGTGGAGGTGCATGCCATCACATTTGCTGGAGGTGGGGTGGGGTGGCATGATAAGGATGCTTTATCCCTGCCCCCATATCTGTGGGGCAGAAACAGGGCTCTTCCTTCTCTGCTGGGTGTCTGAGCCCTCAGCAGATCCCGACAATGCTCTGGACTTCTTGTGCCAATTTTTCTGTTCTCAGGATGCCTGGCAGGTTCCAGAAACTCTCAGAAGGGGCACACCAGGGAGTTTGATGGTCATTGTCTTGACTGTTTGGCAGGCTGGGTTATGGCGGGTCCCTGCTGGGGGCTGGGGAAACCTGGCTCTGTTTTAATCTCTGATGTACAGCGGGGTCAGGAGCTGTTTGTGGGCTCCGCTTCCCTTTCTCTGCCTTTTACACCCGGCGGATTTTCCTGTTGCCAAGGCGGGTGACCAGCCTGGGTCTGTCTGTCTGTTTGTCTGTCTGTCATAGGGATCAGGTTGTTTGTGGATCCTTCTGGAAGGTCTGGGGCAAGAGCCCCTGCAGTTCTCAGACCCACATCCAGTCCCTTTGCTCTGAAGGGCACGTGAGGGAGGAGGAAGAAAGGGGCAGAGGCTTCTGAAGGTCCCAAGTGGGAGAAGGAGGAAGTCCTCCAGGCTGGGAGAGCTGCTGAGCTACACTGGTTTCTGTCACGTGTGTAGCAACAATGTCTGTAGTTCAGCTTCAACCTTCATCTCCTCCCACAGAGGCTAAGTTTGAGCTGCATCTCATTTTCCGTGCAAATCTTAAGGGTCTGCGGCTGTTGCCTCTTAAGCCTTCTTGCCTCTTCCTTGGCCCAGGTGCTCTGAAGGGGAAGGTGATTTAGACACAGTCCTCGGTTGCCACCCCTCTTCCAGGCGCGAGGAGCCTAGCTGAGGGGAGAAGACATGCCTAGGCTAAGTTTTCAGATTTTAGGAAACTGGCAGGTACCCAGAGTGTGACTGTCAGCGGGTTTATCTTTAGACGGCATCCCGAGGGCCAGACAGGCAGCTGGGCTTTGAAGTTACCATGCAAAGTAGTTTTCAAACTTCTGTCCTCAGCATCCTCCCACACACCTCCTTCTTGACCCTATGTAGACCTGACTGGCCCCAGACTCACAGTGATCTTCCTGCCTCTTGGGCACTGGGATTAAAGGTATGAAACCCAACATCCAGCCCATCTTTAGTTTTTTTGGTTTTGTTTTTTTGCTTGTTTGTTTTTAGAGACAGGTCTCTCTTTGTAGCTTTGTAGCCTGTCCTGCCACTCGCTCCATAGACGAGGCTGGCCTTGAATTCACAGAGATCCGCCTGTCTCTGTCTCCCAAGTGCTGGGATTAAAGGCATGTGCCACCACTGCCCAGCTTAATTTTTTTAATTACGTTTGTTTGTTTGTTTGTTTATTGACTGTGTGCTTGTGTGCACAGGTGCACTGAGTGTGTATGTGGAAGTCAGAGGACAGCGGCTGCTTCTAGCCTGACGGCTGGGCTCTGAGCAGAGGTAGCCCAGAATGAGAATACTGAAGAGATGCTTGGTCTTCTTAGGACCTGGTCTTAGAAGACACGACATCATCTTCTCTGATCTTTTGGTCACAGGACCAATTCAGACCAAAGGGAGGATGACACCAAGATGTGTCCTGGAGAGACATGGAGAGGGAGAGGCGTTCTTGAGCTCAGCCACTGTTGTGGGGAGGTCACCTGGCCTGCACTCGGTCCCTTCCAGAAGGAAAGTACTTTCTCACTGTTTCCATTCTGGAGCAGAGCTGTTAGGAATTCACTGCTAGGTTCATCAAGGACATTGAGTCACAAGGGAAGGTGTTTGCGTCGTTTGGACAGTTCTGGAGACGGAGCACTAATACTGCACAAGGGGACTGGCGAGAAATGGAGGTTGGAAGGTGGGAGGACAGTACAGGGGTCTCGGTGGGGGAGGGGAATTCTTCCCCGCTTTGATCTTCATCCCTGTGGGTGCAGCGACCTGCACTGGCTTTGATCTACCCACCAGTCATATAAGTGCCCAGAGTACAAGAGGGGATCTCCAGCCCCACTCAGGGTTATTGATGCATGGGAGAAATAATTAAAGGGTCTATACATGTTAAAAGGCAGCAAATTTAAGCTTTATTGTCAAGGCTAAGGCACATATAAAGCTAAGCATTTTACTAAAGAACTGAAAAGCCAGGCAGACAGAATAATTGTTAACACCATTTGTTAATTGTTTCAAGTGTACTTAAGTTTCGGACCCTTAAGAGCCAAGGATAGGGCCTGGAGGTGGTTCAGTGGTTAAGAACACTTGTTCTTCCTGGGTTCGATCCCAGGACCCACATGGTAGCTCACAACTGTTTGTAACTGTCCATAACTCCAGTTCCAGGGGATCCAGTGTCTAACCTTTGAGCGCACCAGACATGGAAGCGCTACACAGACCTAAACATAAGCGAAACACTTATAACACTCATAGTCATAAAATAAATGAATCTTAAAAAATATTCTTAAAAAGCAGGAACAGCAGCCAAGTGTTGCTAAAGTTTCCTTGAGAGACTGGGACACTCCCACCATGGTCCCAGTGACAAACCATTGTGTGAGTCCATCAGCTTCACTCTAGGAAGCAGTGAGTTTATTAGGCTTTACCTGCTGAGCGTGGGTGACCTTAAAGCAGCCACAATAGGTCTGCACCCAGTGTGGATGATGGCTGCTCCATGGCTGTTCCCTCTCCTGGTCCTTCACCATCCGTGTCCTCTCACTGTTCCCAGAGACCTTGAGATTGGGGCACTTAGGGCAGACTTGCATACATCTGGCCAGGAGGGGTGTCTGGGTACTCAGGTGAGGGTCCAGTGACCCTTCCCTCTCCCTTCTCCCAAGAGGGACCTTGACAGTCTGCAAACCCAGCTGTGATGATTCTTGGCAAGCTGGCCCTGACAAACTCCTGAAGATGGCAGCAGTGTGGGCTGGAAGACAGTCTTGTATAGCACAGGTCTGTGACCCAAGTACATGGGGGGGCAGGGGGTGGAGGCAGGAGGATCAGTTCAGGAAGTTTGAGGCTGGCCTGGGCTTTGTGGGACCAAACCTCAGAAAACAAAAGGAAGAAGAGTGAGAAGAGACGAGTGAGGCCATGTTGGGGAGTGACAGCAAGGGTCAAAGGTCAGGAAGCAGCCTGAAGCAGGGACTGAAAAGGACAGGCTCTCCTGAGCTTATCCTGCCCTCCCTCCCCAGTCAGCAGCCCTGTTCCAATCCTGTCCTTTGAAGAGGCCTGTGTGGATTTGGTGCAGGCTGACGGAGAGCCACCCTTAGCTGCCCTCCTAACCACAGTTTACAGTTTAGTGTCCCCAGCCTTTCCAGCTTCTCAGGGAGGATTGGGAGGAACCACAAACCCCAGAGTGTCCTCTTCTGCGAGCTTGGCTCCGAATGTTGAGGGAGGGATTTTCTGAGGCAGCTCCTCTCCCCATTCAGGAGTGAACTTTGGAACAGTCTTCACTACTTGTCACATGGCCTTGGGGACAGGGCAGCACACAACAGTGCCCCCTTTCTTGCTTCCTTATCCCATCGTGCGTACCTTGCCTCAGCCCAGCCAGCCATCCTCAACAGCTCTCCTGGCATCGTTATTGAGTTCTTTACAGTTCATCTTGATGCAACTCTGGAAGCTGCTGTCCTTGGAGGGCACAGGGAGCTGCCTGGCTATGGGTGTCCCATATGAGACTGTTATGGCTTTCCTGTATGATCCTTGGCACAGCCTCGGCACTTCCCGTGTCCAGGAGTCCGTAACCTTTGAGGCCCAGAGAACTTGGCCTCCTCTCAGCAGCTGCGCAGGCCAGCCCACTTCCCAGCTGGCAGCATAGCTGACTAGGCCTCTCTTACCTCACAAACACTGTGCTGGAATTTTCTGGAACCCAGAACTCCACTCATCTCCATTTCCAAATAAGTGAGGTTTGCTTTTCCTCAGTTTCCCTAAATGCCTAAAGCATTTTTGGGCTTGTGATTAATTTTTCCCCCTCTGCCTCTGCTTCAATATTCTTGAGTACAGGCTCGTTCCTCAGCCTTCTGGGTGTATTGGGGGAGTTTGTGGCCCTCTCTCCTGGGGGGCAGGGGCAAGCAATACATGGCTTTTGTCCACCAGAGGTCAGTGGCACTGCCCCTCCCCAGCTGTGGAAACCCAAGGAGGTCTCCAGACATCGCCAACGGATGAAACCGTCTGGGATGCAACCAGACTCCCAGTCTGGACAGGACCTGTGTTCCTTCAGTATCCTTGGTTGCTTCTGTCTCTGTGAACTGAATAATGTCCCCAAGACAACAAGGCCGTGAACTCCTGAACCTGTTGCTGCTGTATGGCGACCACACGGAGTTTGCAGGTGTGACTAAGCTAGGACTCTTTCGTTTGTTTTGTTTTTTGGTCTTTTGAGACAGGGTTTCTCTGTGTAGCCCTAGCTGTCCTATAATTCACTCTGTAGACCAGGCTGGCCTCAAACTCACAGAGATCCACCTGCCTCTGCCTCCCGAGTGCTGAGATAAAGGCTTAAGCTAGGGCTCTTGAGCTGGAGTGATTATTCTGTAATTCCTGACGGGTTCTCCATCCACTGGAACCGGAGTGATTCGGTGCAGAACAGGCATGTGACCTCTGTGCCAGATGCTATACTTCTGGCTTTGAAGGCAGAAGATGAGGCCAGAAAATGTGGGGAATGCAGTTCTGTGTCTGGGAAAGACAGTGGAAAGGGCTCTCCAAGGACCTTCGGGGAAGTGTGGCGCTGCCAGCACTCTGATTCTGGTCCAAAGAAACTGGTTTTGGCCTCCTGACCCCCAGATCTCCAGAGATGAGTATCGCTCTCCTTTGGCCCGCCTCCTCCCTTCTTTGTAGAACATCTGCTGCTTTGTACCCAGGAGCGTCACCTGGTAGACACACCTGGCGAAATAGGTAGCTTTCCCTTCCCAGGTCAGCGTTGGTGTGGGGTGTGTGCCTGGAGTGGGGTCCCAGCTCAAAGCAGGCAGGCCTGGGTTTCCGGGGTCTTCACCTCCCTCAGCTAGAGGCCTATGAGGAGACTAAGCCCAAGGAAGGCCCTCTTTTTCCACTCTTGCCCAGATGCCCACCTAAGATACTGTCTCAGCCCCTGGTCCTTCCCTCCTGGATGAACAGCTGTCTTCCCTGAGCCTGGTAGCCAGGGTATGTGTGTGGCTGTCACCTGGGTCTCCTTGAACAACCGTGTGTTCCCTCTCCCCACCCCCAGTGGTGGACCCACTTTCATGCTGGGCTTTCCTCCGTGTCTTCAGAAGGGGAACCTCCCCACCCACCCCTGCAGTAATCTCCAGAAGGGGAACCTCCCACCCACCCCTGCAGTAGTCTCCTTCCTGCCTCTGGTCCTTGGGCAGCTAAGACTCAGATCCCACAGGTCAAAGGTGCTCAAGCGGAAAAGCCACCCTCCCCCTGGATGGTGACCCCCACCTCTATTTCCCTGGCCATTTTTATAGTAACCTCCACTGTCAACTGGGGGCCAGGGTACAAATTGCCTACATGTATTAAATCTTCCTGCCTATCCCTGACTTCATATTTTCTGGTAATGACCCCAGATTGATTCTTATCAGAAAATAGAACCTTCAG
>LOJH01067680.1:0-10195 GCA_001685095.1 Ellobius talpinus
CCCCCCCCCCACCTTGAACATGCAGAAACATGTGCCTAGCATCCACCCTAACCTTCCCTGAAACCAGCTGCTCAATTATTCTGGACATTTGGTCTCTCACTGCTAGAACTTGCCCAAGCCCCCTGGTCCTTCCAGTCTCTGGAAAGCAGGCATCTGCTATTCCCTTAATGGCCAGTTCTGACAAGAAGGAGGTACCAGGCTCTGGAGAAAACACAAATATGTACAGCACATGATTCACACCTTCCAGAAACTGATATTCCAGGAGCACNGGAGGGAGCAGCTTATCCATGATGAGAGAGAAAGTCCGAGAGACTGAGAGGCAAAGAAACAATTACTTCTTCACAATTTTCTGTATAATATGGAACAGGGCTTTAAAAGATGATGACCTTGATAACTGAGCTAGAGTAGCTTAGATGTGGCAAGAGGCATAAAAACAGTGAGAGCAGAAAGACCGAGCAATGAGGAAGAAAAGCATGAATCAATTCAACAACGAAGTTTAAGTTGTCAGGCATGATTAGGACAAGGGAGTACAGAAATAAAGCTAACAAGATAGGTCAGGATAGGTGGAATCAGACACCCCATTGAAAACAGGTGAGTCAGGCAATATTATACAATGTTAATGGTTAATTTACTCTCCTATACATAAAGCTGAAGTATGAGAAGTAGAAAGCTGGGAATTTGCTTCAATCTGGAGCCTAATCCTACAGAGTCAATGTGCAGTCTAGATATGACAGTGGGGACGCCAAGCAAAGTCCCATCGTGAGAGCTGGCAAAGAAGCTTAGCACCTCCGGGTAGAGCAGGAGCAGGCTCTTTGGGCCATGCATTAACTAAATTCTTCCATCCTTCCATAAACAATCAGCAGAAGCAGGTACTGCCTAGCAGTTTTTATATCTACAATTAACAATCAAGCCCGTGTAAATCTAAATGTTTTGTCTGCCACCATAATTCCAAACCAGAGGAACGCTAACCAACCAGGACACACACTACATGCCTACAGTTTCAGAATAATCCACAATAATCTGGCTGACTAAACAGCAGTTAAGTTACTCACCTATCTTGCTTTCTCATAATTTCTGAACTATTCCCTCCCTGTTCATGGTCTGTTTTCTTTCCTAGCTTAAACCAATGGTTCTGTTTCTGGACCCATCCCTCCCAAATACCACTGCTGCCTGGGATTTTCTTTCTCCCTTCTGTTATGGCCCTTTCCTTAAATGTCATCAGTTCAGTTCACACTCAGCTACACACCTACGAGCTCTAAATTTCTCCGGAAATGGAAGAATAAGAAGAAAAGGGGGAAAAAAACCAAACAGAAACAAAGGCAATGTCATTACAGAACCATATGAAAGACGCTGGGAGGCTCCAAAGGCCACATGGTCCGACCCTGGCAAATAGGGCTTCAGAAAAGCTCACCCAGATTTGAAACTGACTTTAGCAGCAAACTCTGCAACCAACTGGCTCATCTTCTGAATGTTCTCAAAATATGTATGCAAAACACCCTGCATCGTTTTCAAGAAAGAAAATGCAGAACTTCTACCACCTTGAGCATGATCACCGACCTCACGGAGAGCCCCAGAATGAGGGCTTGCACAGTGAAAGATCATGGTCCAGGACACAGAAGGGCTCGCACTCCATAACTGGCTCTCTGTACTGTACTCACTATAGCATTGTTTAGCTCAGTTTCTTCATGTATACCTCAGTCCTCACCCATTCTATCAATGCTCTCCCCGAGGCCAGACAGAGAACTGAACTCCACGGCTATTCAGTTAGCTTATATTGTCAAACTCTGCATTTGAATTTGAAGATACAAAAATGAACCTGGACTTCTGATAGAGCTTAAGGGCAAGGGGATGGAGAGTAGTAAACAAAAAAGAAAAAAAAAAGAGCTGTAGTATCATAAAGTATGTATTTAAAACAGAAATCACTGAGCAGCTTTCAAATGACCAAACAGGCATTCTCAGACAAAGAATCGTTTGTATGCAAAGTCTCATGTCTACAGACAGGAAGTCTGAAGGAACACAAGTACCAGTCACATGTTATCAGAGCACCAAGTGGAAATACAGCGGTCATGGAAAAAGGGGAGAAGGCGTGAGCAACGCATCCTAACGTTCCTGAACGCTTTCCAGTATGGTCCGGGAGTCAAGACAGAAAACCCCTGTGTAATGAGGTGAGAAAATGCAGGTAGGTCTCCAGTCCAGGGAGCTAGAGGCAAAAGCCCTGCACGGCAAAGCAAAGGAAGTTTGCTCTTATGCAAAAAAAAAGAAAAAAGAAAAAGAAAAAAGAACAAGGCAACCTGAGAGCCAGGGAAGCGGTAAGCTTCCACAGTGCGCTCCAACACTGGAACAATGCCACAGAAAGGCAGAACAACACTCAGCATAAGCAGCAAGCTAGCAGGGGGTTAAGTAACATGCGGCCAAGGCTAACGTGTTGGCTGGTTTCTTTCACCTTATCTGAAACAGAACGTTTCTCTGCTTTTCTCAGCTGTCATTTAGAAATATTGATCTTCCTTATTTAGTGATTATAGTTAGTTCCTAACAATGATTTCAAAACACATATCCATATTCTGAGCTGAGGTGTTGTTTACATATGCTCGGAAAGTCTGGTTGCGAGAAAGAAAGCTATGCCGAGATACTGCATACCCCTGCTGGAAATGATATCTACAATAGGAAAGTCTCTCTAGACACAGAGAGAGAGAGAGAGAGACAGAGAGTGAGAGAGACAGAGACAGAGACAGAGAGAGAGAGAAGCAGAAGGAAAAAATGCTACAACAGAGCACTCTCTGGGGTGGCCTGAGGGACCCCTGCTTGATAGTCACGGGCATGATGTACTGACAATACAAGTTTCCAGCACAGAATAGCCCTTCCAATGCCAAAAATCAGGATCATCAAACCAGAATTTCTTACATTGGCACTCTGAGGACAAAAGCTTCAGAAAACAATCTTGAAAAGCCATAGAAATTTTTCAATGTATACATTATTTTAGATGTATGAATGGATAAAACTATTTAAAAGAATCAAAAAATCCCCTAGTGTTGGTCTGATCCATTTCTACTCAGCAAGAAGAACTTTTACCACACAGGGAGCACAGACAATTTCTAAGAGCAAATCACTACTCAAGAGGTAAAGGAAACTGAGGCACCGTTTGGTGTCTGAATCACAGAAGAAGAAAAGGCACCGGAAGGTGAAAAGTATCAGTGTAAATATAGTAAATAGTAATGCCTGAAGTTTACTACGAAAGGTATGAGATCTGTGTAGGAAGGACAGACAATCCGTGACTACCCAGGAACACTAACTTTCTGTCCTACCCACTACTGTAAGTAAGGACACTCCCCTAGGACAAGCCTCCATCCCGGCCATTTATTTCTTCTCCTTTAAACCTATTCAAGGTAAAGACAGAACACCAAGCTTTAATGCTTCTCTTTTTTTGCTGCAACAGAAATACTTCACAAGGTCACACCTTAGCATTCTGTTGACAGAATAAAGTGCTCAAGGTTTTAACGTGGGTGCTGGAAAAGGGACAGTGTTACCTGTCTATCGGCAAATCTTAAGAGCCACCAACAAAACACAACATGTTTGGTCATTCAAGGGAAGTGAAAAGCACACAGTGCATATTGTCAGAAGCTGTGAAACTTACACAAGCTTCAGCACTATTAGAAAACACAGAAGAAACAAAAGCCTAAGTTGTCTATCAGGAGACATGAGATCCAGTGGGACATAGACGAGCGAGCCTGTATCTCTGGGTTCTAGTTGATTCCCACATTCAATGCGAAGTCTAATCCAGACTTCGTCAGTCTCCTGCTACTTCTGAAGACACATGATTTATTAAGTTAGACATCTGCAATCCCCTTGGGGAAGCAATAGGATAATAATGGGAAATGGAAAGCTTGGTTCTGGAACATTCATTTTACTGTTTCAGAAGAATACCATTCCTATTATAAATGTATAAAACAATGCCCATCTTTATCTCTAAGATGCAGCCCTTCCACAAGCTTAAAATCTGCCATTACGGACAAAAACATCAGCAATTTCAGAATTCTTTATACAGCAAATAATCTCCTTTGCTGTATAAAAGGAGCACAGATGTGGTCACATAATTTTAAGCACACAAATTAGAGGTACAGTGTGTCCCAGGCTGAGGTCCTCTGAAGAGACCTTGAGAGGACAAAGCACAAAGCTCTAAGAGTGAAGTCTAAGTCACAGTGGAGACCCCAGGGTGTTGGAAATGCCAGGAACATAACAGCGTCTACCATGTAGACTCAAGCCCAGATAAATCACAGGTATTACAAAGGGCAGAGCCAGACAAGAAAGAGGGTCTATCTCAGCCCATGTGTGTGTGCTGAGAAGCTGCCACCAAGGGCCCCAGGCACTGGCTAAGGAGCAGTAGAATCTGTTGTCTGTTCTCTAGGTTTCTCTTGGAGCCTTTCCTTGCTATGCCCCATACCTCCCATTTTGAATGACGTTGACTTTGTGCTACTGTATATTGAAGGTATATGACTTGGATTTTTCATTTTACAGGTGCTCATAGCTAAAACGTTGGGCTTTTAAATAATGATGGACCTGTTAAGACTTAGTTAGACTGAATACATTCATTTTGTATTGTGAGACAGCCATTCACCTATGGACGTCAGAGCAGAACGTTACAGCTTGAATGTGAAACGTCCACCACAGGCTAGTGTGTCTGAACACTTCCTCTCCAGTCGGTGCTGCAAGCTGGGGAGACTGGATCCTCATGACATCGAGTGTACCGAGCAGAAGTATGTCACTTGGAGAGGAAGGGTACCTTCAGAGTTAAAGCCTGGCCCTGCTGCTGGGCCCACATCTGTTTCCTACACCACCAAGCTACAAACAAGCTGTATCACACACTCCTGCCACCAGAGCCAAGTCTCTCCCATCACAGTGACTCCTCTGACATAAAGGGCTGTACCCTCTGCAACTGTGAGCCAAAATAAACCTCTCAAGCTTAAAAAAAGTGATTGGACGTAAAGATAGGACCATTAAGATGTCTTTATATGACAAGACACAGATATAGGCATAAAAGTGACACTACCACGTGACAGAGGCAGATTACAGTGATATTTTGTTAATCAAGTAAAGAAAAAGTCTGCCACCGATACTGGAATATTAAAAAGAAAAAAATAGACACAGAATACACTTTCCCGAGCCGTCAAAGAGAAACTTGATCATCAGTCCAGGTTGTTTAATAATGCCAGCTAGTAGTACACACAACAGCCCTAAGAAACTCACATTTGATTCCACTTCTGGGCAGGGAATGGGGAGGGTATGGTCTGGGCACCCAGAGTATAATTTCCTCCTTATTGCAGCTCCACTAACAAAAACTCATTAAAATGCTATCTCAATGTCAAAACTTTAAATTATAAATATGGGAATAACAAAGCAAAGGGAAGAATTCAGCAGAGAAAGCCGTAAGTGCTGAATAGTGAGGCGTCCATCTCTGACGGGGCTGGGCCATCGTAGATAGAGCCTGTCATCACAAGTATCCGCCCACTGTTTCCCTCCCCTGGAAGCTCCGTGAATACAGACATGGATGAAACGAAAGCCCCACTCAGTGACCCTACTATTCTGCACTTACAAAGATGTTTCATTTGCTATTCAAAGCAAGCTGATATGAGCTGAAAAAGCTATAGTCAGAACAAACTAAAATCATTCAGCAGTGACAAGGTGACAAACCAGGGCGCTATACCTGGATTCTTCACGTCATTGTAAACACAGCAAAAGAGAATACACATGCGGGAGGGGCAAATAAAGATGTTACCTGTAGCTGAAGACCAACTGGCCACAAGCTCTGAAATGTCCCCATTTCCACCCGGCCTCCCTGAGGACTTGCGGAGTCAAATTCCTGATAGGATGAAGAAGTTCTACTGTGTGATTTGTAAGGTGTTTCATTTTCCACTGCATTCCACTGCTTCTCAGGGGCTGCACCCCAGTCAGCCTAAAACTCATTCTGTAAGCAGAAAGAGGCCTTACTCGTCCCCATGGCCACTTGCTCCTTGACAACCGTCCCTCAGTTAGTTTTCCTTTTTCACTTGGAAAACTAAGTCCACTTGGCTTTCCTGGGGGGGGGGACAACACTGTTGGTTTTGTTTTCTGTTGTGGCAGATGTAGTTGTTGTTTGAGATACTGTGCAGTCCAAGCTGCATTAGAATTCCCAACACTCTGCCTCAATTTACCGACATGTGGTACTAGTCTCAATTTTTCCACTTTAAAAAGGAGGAGGGAAAAAAAGAGGCTTACTAAATCACAGATGCCTCAAATTCCCTTTAATGGGAGCAGGCAATCCAGTAGGCTAAAATAAAAACTAATTGATGAAACGCATCAATTCGCTCCCGTTAGCAATGTCACTAGTTAAAAACAGAAACAAATGACATCGGCTCCTGCCTTCGTTTGCTAAAGAGGAAGCAGGAAACAGCACACACTCCCAGGCTCCTACATCACAGGATGGGCCTGAGGTCCCCCAGAGGCAAAGGCTGTCTAAACCTAACTGTAGAGACAGACCTCCCATTCCCTCCCCAGGCTTCTCTTTCTGTTTGTCCCCTGCATTTCTGTCTCCTCCTGCAGATTATTATCTCTATCAAATCTTGTCTATATCTGCTCGGGTCTAGTAAACACTTTTACCCCAGCGTCCCTATCCTTCCCAACAGGACACTAACCTTAGTGGCTCGTCTGTTTATGAACGCCAACAAGCAAAATTTGGGAAAGCACGGTGGCCATTATTCTAGGGAATTCATTAGAATTCTCACACAGGCTTAAAGAATAAAAACGTTGACAGGGCACTATTGTCAGGAACTCAATGGCTTAGAACTCATGTGTAGGCCTTTGATGTTGTCTTCCACATAAATAAAGTTTTATTGGAACACAGCTATGACCACGTATATGGGTATTGTCTGTGGCTGTAAAGGCAGGAGCTCCAGCAGACAATACATTCCACAAAACCAAAAATACTTATTACCGGATTGTTTAGAGTTTGTGAATCGCCGCCTGTACAAATGCAGCTGGGGCTTAAAAGCAGCCCTTAACTACTGTCCACTCAGGAGCTATGGCAATGTACAAAAAGGACTATTGCCACTAAATCAGAGAAAACACACTTCTGTAGGTTTTTACAAACCAGTGCATTTTTCTCATTTGTTCACTGTCTGCATAATACTGTGGCTGGTTATTAACTCCAGTACTGCTCAGCCTTTTGGGGTATAGACACAGTATGATACAGTGGGTTTTAAATAAAGGTTTTTTAAAAAAAAATCACGTATCCTGCTCAAAAGAGGAAAGAATGCTGCTAATGATCTGTCCTCATTCCCACCGCTCACCAAAAACATGAACTATAAGTTGTGTTCTTTAGAAGCAGAAAATGTTTTGAGAAATAGGCAACACCAAAGGGATAATCACACTATGGACTGAAAAATGACAAAGCTGTAGTTTAGAAGGTTTACAGCTCATAAGTTGTGCAAATCTAAAAACTCTAAACCAAGAATAGTAACTCATGCCTATAATCTCAACCCTTGGGACGCTGAGGCAGGAGTATGTCATGAGTTTGAGGCCACCCTGGGCTGGTTACATAGGAAGTTCCAGGCCAGCAAAGGATACCAACTGGGACCCTGTGTCAAGGAGGAAACAATTAAATTGTCAACTTCCTTTATATTCCACAAATGCATATGCTCAGTTATAATCCTATAACCAAATGGTATTGCACCCATAGTCTCCATGGATTAAAAAAAATGCAAGAGGAAGAATTAAACTGAAACAAGTTCAAAAGTATAAAGAAATGCTTCTTAGAAATGTTGCTGCTGTATTTGCAGAAATGCAGATAAACATCCATTCAGAGTAAATAGTACGCACCCATGTCATTCACGCATCTTCAGAACTACAGTTAAGTTTGCAGTTAAGATAATGAAGTAAAGTATCTGCCCACACACTACTCAAATATCGGAAAAGACGCTCAGGTGAGACTGGGAACAGATATCCTGCACATTCTTATAATAGCAAAATCTATTTTTTAAAAAATCAGTTTTGGGGTTTTTTTTGGTTTGGGTTTTTTGTTTGTTTGTTTGTTTGTTGTAAATGCTACTTAATGTTTGTAGTTAGACAGGGCTAAAAGGCTTCCACTGCCATCAGCAGAAGCCCAGAAGTGGGAGAAGAGTCCTGGCAGTACTCATCTTTACGGAGTATAACTGCTCTGCACTTCAGCTTATTCTAAACTGGTTTTCCATTTAGTAAGGAAAGGCATGACAGCCCTGCGTTCTCTGCTCCCCTCCTCCGCTTCTGTGTGGCCATCCTATCAGGGGCGTCTTCCTTCTGTTTTACTACTGGAGAGAAATCTTCTAGGTGTCCAGCCAAGAAAGCGTGTTTGTGGGAAAGGAGTGACGTGAGACAGGTATTAGCCAGATAAAATAACTTGAGTTCAGATTACAAAATGGGTGTTTGTTTGGAAATGCAGTCTTGACTTTTTAAACTCCTGATTGTCTTAACGGTAGCAAGACTGCCACCCTGCCATGAGAGTGTCTACCGAGCTTTTTTCTGGCAGTTCTTGGTTTTCAGTTTCGTATGATCTCGTGGTAAAGCCCCAGGTAGTCACCGACTATATTTAATTTGCTGACCAGGTTTTCTTATCTACTATGGTTTCGGTGGAAGAGCTGACTTCAAGCTGAGCCCTAATCTTGAAAATTAACAAAAGGCGCAAAGGAAACCAGAGCCCCCTCTCACTATTTTTATGCCCTGATTTCACAAGACTGAGCCTCGGCCCTTCTTTCCACAGGCCCACATCCTCAGAAACTTGGCCTCCTCTCCCAGCCCAGGGCAGCCATAGGAAGTACCCGCCCTCCTGGGCTAGGGCCGGGTGTCCTCGCCGTCCATTGGCTGTGGTGGCTGTCAGTGCTCTGAAGGGCGGAGTCTTCCACCTTAGAGCGGAATCTGAAGACTGCGTGGTCACTGAGTCCCGGATTCCCCTCCACTCCACCCCAGAGTCCCTTCTCCTTTCTCCACAGCCCCCCCTCATCTCCCCACACACACTCCACCCCCATCCACTTTATCGCCCCTCTAAGAAGTAAAGTTCTGCCAAACGTCCAACATCCCCCACCTCCGCCCCAGCGAAAGCAGAGGATGCAACGGTTTGGGATGTAAAACAAATTACGGACGGGATCTCTACAAGTGTGAAGTTAAATAACTGTTAAGTTAAAATAACTACTTAGGTTGCATGCCAACTGACTCAAGTGCACAGGCCGTCACCAAATACTGCGGCCATGAATACCAACAAGAAACGCCACAAAGTAATGAAGGCGTAACTGCATTTTAATTCACCGTTGTCCTGTTGTCTCAAACATATTATAAATGTTTGAGTGTGGGTACTAAACCTCTCTTGGATCACATCAACATCCCATCGTCCAGAAGAGAAGAGACTCATAATACACACATTTCTGTAAAGCAACCTATCAAAAAGCGCACCGTCGTGAACGGCGGTAGGTAACGTGCCTACTGGAAACTGCAGATTCCTTGGAGAAAGTAGACAGTGGTCCTAACAATACTCTACGGACTAGGGCCTCTAATTGTCTTTAATTACAACTTTTAAGACCAGCAATCTCAAAGAGGGGGGAAAAGTCATTTCATCTCTATACTGTTTTTTCTATATTCAGTTCCATCACCAGGATTGTAAAGGCACAAACATATCTTACTCTAAAGTAAATATATTCTTAGCATTTAGCTAGGGCAAAGGCTATGAGAGTTACAATACGAGTCCATAAAAGCATCTGCTGTGGGGCTTCCAGGGCCTCCAGCACTAGGCGGAGGCAGCCGGCATTGCTCAGCAACACCCCCACTGCCCTCTAACTTCACCAAGGCCCACTTTGTGACTTAGCTCATACTTTGCTGCATCCCAGTCCGGGACCGGTCTCGATGGGTTCCCAATCCTGCTTTTGGGCCACCCCGACTCTCAGGTAGGTGAACTTCACTTTTCTAAACTGGGCTGCAGCCGAATCGGTTAAACCAATCCGCGAGCGGTAAATAGCCACAGTGACCAATGAGCTCGGCCCGGAGGCGGGTCTACGCTGGAGTTCCTCCTGTCTGAGCTGGGAGACCTGTTGCCGCCGCCACCACCGCAGCGGAGCTTCCCGGGGGTCGCGGCGCCTGGGAGCCGATCTCCCACCGCCAGTGGCCTGCACCGCCCTCCGCCAACTCCAAGCAACCCGGCCCG
>LOJH01067681.1:0-10195 GCA_001685095.1 Ellobius talpinus
TGGGCCAGGCAGTGTTTAAATGAATACAGTTTCCGTGTAATTATTTCCGGGTAAAGCTAGCCAGGCGGCCGGGAGCCGGGCAGGACGAAAAGCAGCCCGCCTCTCCTTTTACTATAGCAGTTACTCATGCGACTGAACAGTCATGCTCTGGGTAAGTTCAAAGTCATTTCAATTTCTTTAAGTTACATGTTTAATATTTAAAGGTAACACAAATGTTGTCTTTGCATTTCATAATACAAAAAGAACTTTTCCCAAAATACTTTGAGTAATACTGACAGTCCTGTGAAGTTGTGCTATACACATTCTACAGCTTGGAGAGTTACCTGAAAAACTTACTATGAAGGAACAAGGGCCAGTGTTTGGCTAGGATCTCTGGTGTCACATGAGAACCCCAGAATCTCCTAGATTTTAGGCCCTGAGTGTTACTCTCTGTCAGCCCTCCCACTTTCTACCAAGACCAACTTCCAGACCAATAGCTTCCCGCCTGAGTGCAAACACAACAAAGGGGAGCTGAGCACCCACCTTCAGTCTTGCTCTACGTAAAGAAAAGTTTACCTGTTCCTAAAATGAAATGGCACAGACTAATGAAAATGTCAGGCTTCTTGGCTTGGGGCTAGGGTTTGAGCAAGTGGTACTGATGGTTTTCCTGTACTAAATTCTAACTATAACCCTCTGATCAATTTTTAAAGAAACATATGAGCTCCTGTTATGTAACGAAAGCCGTTTCTTCATAAATACAATAAACAGAGATTAGAAATGAAACACACACATTTTCTTCACCTTTCTGTGACAGCTGGAGCCTTAACCACAGGCTTCCAAGCCTGCTGCTCCCTAAAGGCTTCCTTGTGAGTTTGCCTGCTGCCTGATCTGACCCTAAGGACACCCACATTCTCTCTGGAAAGCAGAAACTGGAAGAGAGAATTACGAAGCCCCTGATGAGACAGTGCGCCAATGTTGGAGACCGTGTGATTTCTTGGAAGCACAGGATTCTTCAATTCAACTCTTCCTCATTCAAAATGATGCCTCCTTTGAGTATGAGCTAGAAATCTAATCAGTCTGCTTAAACTTAAGCTAATAATGCTCTATGTCAGAATATATTGGTTTTTCCTAACAAAGTTGTGTTTTCTGCTTTAACAATATTACAAGAAGAAAATGAAAGGCAGGCAGTGGTGGAGCATGCCTTTAATCCCAGTACTTGGGAGGCAAAGGCAGGCGGATCTCTGTGTCTACAAGAGCTAGTTCCAGGACAGGCCCCAAAGCTACAAAGAAACGCTGTCTCAAAAGAAAACCAAAAAGAAAAAAAAAGGAAAAAAAAGCCCCCCCAAAAAAGAAGAAAATCAATTTTTTTCGTCCTGTAGATTCATCTTAATAAATAAATGTAAAGTTGGCTCAATTTTCTTTTAAAAGAAATCAACACACTATAAACTGTCAACCCTGGATTCAAAATGAATGCTCAAAAGAATAGACCAAGAAAACATTAAAATTGCATGAAGAACTAAGATACCTCTGCATTATTATAAAAAGCTGTGCTATTTTTTTCTTGTACGTCTTCCCCTCGTGCTGTAAAAAACGTTAGTGGGTAGAAGTCCTTGTGTGCTGGCTGCTTTCCACTGGCCATCAGTTTACCCTCATAAAAAAGCTCAGAGGTATAGCTGCAGAGGAAGAAAAGAACAAAGGAATCTATCAGCCAAATTAATTTCACCTACACAAAAACCTGCTGAATTCTAATACTAATTTACGCCCACAATTAATTTTTGTCCAAACACTGAATACTCATGATGCCAATAATTTCCCAAAAATAATGACAGGACAGTGGTAACAGAGAAAGTTCCTATAACACTATTGTTAAATGCATTGATTTGTAAGAAATGAAACCAGAATACAAAAGAAATGATGAGCATTCACTACTAGCTAAAATCTCTGCTCTGGGGGGAAAAAATCCCTAAACTGGGTTTTCTTAGCTAACACGCAATCACAGTACTGTGGATCATGTACCGCCACGGGTCACCTAACAACCCTTGGGTCAACAATGGACCCCATGGCCTATACCACAGCTGAAAACCTCCTAGCACATCCAAAACACAGCACCAAGAGGTCCCCGCCTCTGTGGTGATGCTGGTGGAAACCCACAAAGGACAGTGTTGCACAGTATGTCCTATTCCAAACGACTGTTCTGTTGCTTTATGTATCTTGGTATTTCAGAGTGTATTCTTCCATCTATAAAAACATGTCTTTAAAGCAGTCTGTTATGTCATACTGGCAGCCAGTAACCAAGTTAGCAGACTCATTATACTGTTTAGAGTTAGAGACTGGTTATACTGTTTAGTCTGTGAAAAGAATCCTATGATGTTAACATGACGACAAAGTTCTAATAACAGTTCTCAGACTGCATCCTAAGATTAAGTGATGTGTGACTGCATATGCAAACACAAAAATACAGACTGTAGTCTCCAACTGTAAAGTGAACAGGCTTTGCTGAGAAATACACTGTCTGGTACTAAACTCATCACTGACTATGAATGGATGGCAACCATGAAAAAGGAAAGGCAGTGTGAGATGATGACAGAATAGAATCCATGCAACTGCTCCCAGAGAGATCTAAAAATGCTTTCCGCAGGCATGACATAACAGGTATTACTATTATAGGAAGCTTTTACAGAGTTTGTTTCTGGCATGGGTGTTGACTGGAAAAGGGCACATGGGAGCCCCCAGTTGGCGATACTCTGCTCCTTCAACTGGATGCTGGCCATAAGAGTCGGTCACCCAGATGTCACACAGGGGATGACTCTTTTACACATGTGTACTGTATTTAAAAAGAAGTCTTTTTAAAACTCAGTGTCAGGGTTTTTCTCTTTCCATTTCCTTTCTTTCTTTCTCTCTCTCTCTCTTTCTTTCTTTCCTTTCTCTTAAAATAGATAATGAGGGCATGTCACTTTTCATATAGATTATGTATTAATTCATAGAAAAACATATCATGACCAGTAAAATCTGAAGTTTTAGTACTCAAACTGCATTATTTCTTAGGAAGAATCACAGCTCTGGAATTTGAGGTATTCTTTTAAAAACACAAAGCTAGGCATAGTATGTAACACTGAGAGACCACAAATAATCCACCTAAAATTGCCTGTGCCTGGCCATGTGCTGGCTGGGTTCCCTCCCACAGCTCATACAAGTGTGAGTCAGAGGGGACAGCTCACACCTACTTGATGATAGCTTCATGGGAACGGTAGTTCTCACAGAGGAGGATCCTACATGGAAACTCGGCAGGGTAATGCTCGTAGAGTCGATCAAGTAATGAAACATGAAGGTTTCTCTCCCTGGAAAACTCGCTGTAAACAAAAGGACTGAGCTGTAACAGACAAACATACAAAGAAAATTTAACCAGATATATAAATAGTATTTTTGAATCTGCTTATATAGTCTTCTACACTAAAACTTCTCATGTATTTAACAGGCTGAATGCTGGAACAAGCCCCCACTCCAAATCAATCTTCTTGTCTACAAACCATTTCATAAATTCAAGGATTAAAGCTCCTACTGAGTGCAGTGTAGCAATAGGGTCTAAAGTTCCTACAGTTACACAGACCCCTCCCATACAACTTAATAATTTAAAGAGCATAAATCAGTTACTTCACCAAAACCAATCAATTACTTAAAATAATAAACTTGGGGGCTGGCAAAATGGCTCAATGGGTAAAGGTGCTTGCTGTCAAACTTGATGCAGAGTTCGATCCTGAGAACCTACATGGTATAAAGAGAGAACTGACTGCTGCAAGCTGTCCTCTGACCTCCACATGTACAACATGTATGTATGGGCAGGCGCGCACACGCATACACACACACACTAAATAAACAAACAAAGGTTTTGGAGGATTTACTTTAAAAATAAAATAATAAATTCAGGCTAGATGTTGTGATACACACCTGAATCACAGAACTTAAGAGACTGAGGTTAAAGTGTTGTGTTTTGAGGCTAGCCTGGGATATACAGTAAAACTTTGTCTCAATAAATAAGTAAATGAATAAATAAATAAAACTGACTCATAAGAAATTTGACTATGATGAACAAATATTAATACTATAATCAATGAGCTTTTTCCATAATGAAATCTACTACTCTATCTGCTAACCTTAAAAATTAACTTTAAATGGGCTAAAGAGACGGTTCAGAGGCTAAGAGCACTCACTGCTCTTGCGGAGTACCCGAGTTCAGTTCCCACACCCTCTTCTGACCTCCACTGGCACCGCATGCACATGGTGCATACAGATATACTCTGATACACACTTACATATAAAATAAGTATCTTTTTAAAACTACAAAAGGGTTATGTAACCAACCTTAAATCCATACATAAATGATAAAATATAGCAAGAAAGTTTTCTTTTAATTAAAAAAATTATAAACAGCCTCCTTGCTTAAGTATACAGAGCCACTCTAGGTTACACCTTTTACTGCAAAAAAAAAGAAAAAGAAAAAAAAACACACTTAAACTACTTCAGGCAAGTAAGCACAAAATTCCTTCTGCATACTAGCTACTTTCCTGGAAGACTCACGCCTGCTCTGCAGACCCTCAACCCACTGAAGCAGCAGGACAAGCTCCAAACAGCAATGCAGACAATGCCACAGACAGATGGTGTCTCTCTTTATATGTAAGTATGCAAATGGCATAAAATCTGACATATTTGAAATTGTGGCTATAATTTTAATAGTATGCTTTATTTCATAAGACACTAAAAAATTAAACCTTCGCAAAAACAGATTTTAGAAGTAGGGAATTACAGAAGCACTCAACAGACTTGGCTATCACATCCTTTGTCTCGTCCTATCAGCCTCAAGGCTACTGTCGCAGTGGCAGCTCCACATGGTCTCCCCACTGCAGCTACAAGAAGTTCAAGGCTCCTCTCCTGCCCCATCACCTACTTCCCACCTGTTGACCTTTACAGAACAGAGGCCAATCTAATAAGTAGAAGCCCTAGAATGGGGGGTCCCTGCTCTGGTAACGACTGGTATTAACTTGTAAGACAGTGACTAAGATGGCACCTACCTGCATATGATCACCAGCCAAAACAATCCGTGTGTTCTTAGTTGCTAAGGCTAGAGGCATAATGGTCTCACACTCCATGGCCTGAGCAGCTTCATCTAACAGAATGTGCGTAAAGAACCCTGGAAAGCACAGTGTAAACAGAGCACACATCACAGCAGCAGTACAGAAGTAGTTGCTCCCTACCGCCCTAAGGAAAGAGCCTCCCTGGTTAACCCAAGAGTCATGAGTACCTTAAGGTCATCCTCAATCTAGACAAAAATCAAGACATGATTTTTTAAAAAACGGTTAGGAGCTGGAGAGATGACTCAGTAGTTAAGCAAATGCACTGCTCTTATAAAGGACCTGGGTCTGGTTTCCAGCACCCATGTTGGATGGCTGAAATCTACTTGTAACTTCAGGGATTTGATACCTTCTGCACATACATATATACACATATACACATATTCTCTCTCAGATACAGAGTACTAAAAATAAATGATTTAAATATTTTTTAAAAAAGATTAAAAAGGGTTAGCTATTTTCTTTAGTTATCATTTTTTTTTCAGGAGCTGCATAAATCCTGAAATTGTTGTCTACTAGTTAAGTTAGAAAAGGCAGGGGCAAAGGGATCTGAACTGAGACCAACCTGATCTACAAAATGAGTTCCAGGACAGCCAGGGATATACAGAGAAACCCCGGCTTGAAAAGCTTAAAAATAAACAAACAAAAAAACCAGAAGGGCCAAGTGTGATGGCACACACCTTTAAACCCAGCACTTGGGAAGCAAAGGCAGGTGGATCTTTGAGTTCAAGGTCAGCCTGGTCCACTGAAGAAGTTCCAGGACAGCCAGAGCTACATAGAGAAACCCTGTTAGCTTGGTTAACTATAAAATAATCACCATAGGATTGATAAGAGAATGAAATGAAATAAAATGTAACAGAACCCAGAACAAGAGAGAGCCCTAGTAAACACAGCTCGATGCCCTGGCCTCTCACCAAGCAATGCTACATCTAGCTTTCTATCTGCAGAACACGTGTGCAAGGTATCAGCACCAAGTGACCAAGTGAGGAGGAAGGGAGCTGAATAAATATTCCCCAAATGACCTTTCAAAGAGCCTTGTTTGCAGTGATGCTGCCATTGTGCCATGAACTCTGAAACACATCCTAGGATTGCCCTCACAGCCACTAAAAGCTATAGGCATGGAGGGAAGTCCCATCCCACGGGGACACCATCCCATGTTAGTCACTAATCCCAGGTTAGTCACCTCCCTTAACAATTCTGAAGTCTTTAACTTCAATTAGGAAAAGAAAAAGGTTGGCTGCCATTCCTTCATTTAAGATAAACAGAGCTTTTAATCTTAAAAATGTTAAACTTGAGGACCTCCAGGTGTTTACACCGTGGGCCAGGTACCAGGAATACAGAGAAAGTGAACACCCTCTGCCATCTGGGGACTCAGAGGTTCAACAGAATTTGTCACTGGCTTTAAAGGCAATTCCAATAGTAGACAGAAAAGTAAAGAGCAATGTCAACAACTAAAACAGAAGCCAGGGAGAACCCTGCTAAAGTATCTACTGGAGTGGCATGATTGTCTCATGGTCAAGTCCTACCCTTCTCAGCACACTTGTCATCGTAGATCTGTGTACTCATATAGAATTAGATTGAGCTGGGCATGGTGGCACTCACCTGGAAGCCTAGTACTTGGAAGGCTGAGGCAAAAGAATGTGAGTTTAAAGCCAGCCCAGGCTACATATTGAGTTCAATGCAAACACGAGTAACAAAGCAAGACTCTGTCTCAAAAACACAAAAGTAAAAAGTAAATAAAATTAAGAGTGATTTGGCATAGTTCCAGTGTGTAAATACAATGATCTCAGGGCTAGAGAGATGGCTCAGCAGTGAAGAGTGCTTTACTGCACAATGATAAAGACTGAAGCTCTGCTGCAACACCCACATATCAAGTGGGGCATCCCGCCTATGCTATAACCCCAGCTCCAAAGAGGAAACAGACGGGACCACTCGGGCTTGCTGGCTTTCAGCCTACCCAAGACAACATGAGTTTCAGACACAGGGAAAGATTCTGCCTAAAAGGAATAAACAGAGTAATGGAAAAGGACACCTTTTGGCTTCCATACACACACCCACAGGCACACACACCTACACATTTGCCAGTGCATGCAGACACACACACACACACACACACACACAAGTAAATTTTTTAAAAAAGAGAATGTTATTTCTACACAAGATGCAAAAACAACTTAGCAAAACCTCAACGAACCATACATGCACACACACAAAAACACTGTCCATATTTGAACTCTTCACATGGTCACTAGCCAACAAAACCACCTGGCTGACCAGAGCACAAACGGGATGGCAGTCAGAGAGCTGACTATACTGGGGGCTGGCAAATGGTCAAGGGCCAAAGAGTTTCTTTCCCTGCTGACCTGCTAAAGATCCTGCCTCAGATTTGCACCACAAAAGCAGCCACAGACAAGAAACAAGTTAATAAATGGGCATGGGCAGCTGCATTCCATGCAGCAAAAGAGACACCTGGCCAGATATGGCCCACAGGCTAGAACTTGTCAAAGTTAGGCATATGCTAAGCCCCTGGGGTGAGTGGGCATACCAGGTTCAAGGTCCAGCTGGCAGAGGTACTGGGAAGTATTCAGTGTGACCACTACCACTCGATGTTTAAGGATGTCTTCCTTCTGGGGCATCTGGAAGGTGGAGTGTGCACTTGCGATCAAACAGTACTGATGCACAACCGGGTGGACAGTCTTCACCCAGCGGTTTCGGAAATACACCCTACAAGAGAGGACCACACTTCCTGTTAGGACGGTCATAGTAGCTGACTATTAAAACACTAGACTGTTACTTAAGACCATAGTGCCAAAAATCAACAAATAAATCACAATCATTCACTTCATATTAGAGTTTAGAATATTAGTATAAAACTGCCACTATGCCCACAATGACCTTCCCATCAAATAAACATAAAGTGTAGGTGCCAACACAAAATACCTAATTTTTTTAAGTATTCAGATTAATCTTTCAACAAAATTAACACATCAATTTATGCTTTATAAGCAACAATTTGTTTTAGAAATTAAAAACTGAAATCTTTCATTCTCAAACTACTTTTTTTCAATTATACTATTACAAAAATGTACTTAACTTATATTTTAATTATTTATGCTAATACAAACCATAAAATTGTATGCTTATAACATTTTTAGTTTAGGACAATTTGCAATAATTTTACTTTAGTAAAGTTCTTAAAACTATTTTTAAAAAGACCTCTACCTGGGCTTATGAAATCTGAAGATAAATTTTTGAATAATCAAAAACTCTTTAGTGCAAATTTTAAGAAATTTCATCTTTTCAAATAACTACAGTAGAAAATATGAACAGGAATCAGCTATAGATTACTCTGATCTGTACAGATACAACCTTTTCATCTTTTCAAATAACTACAGTAAAAAATATGAACAGGCATCAGCTATGGATTACTCTGATCTGATGTACAGATACAACCTAAACTTCTAGCCTCTACCACCCCACTGACCACATGACAAAGATCTGCTGGCTGATAACTATGCGACAGCACAGAGGCAAAGTGCACAGGGCTTCAGAGCAACCACAAAGGCTTTGGCTTTACTCTGAGTTTAATGAAAAGCCATCAGACTGGACAGGGCAGTTGTGATGCCTCATGTCGCTGGAAGACAACAACTCTGGTCTCTAGGCAGAATCCGTTTAGGGAGAGAGTTAAAGGGTGGCATACTGCTCACTGTTTAACAAGCAGATGTGGGTAAGGGCTCCAGCATTTGCTGGCTTCTGTGATGTAAAAAGCTGCTCCCATGGCCAACTTCAAGGCATCTGCATGATGTCAATAAACATGAACATGGAAAGGTGTGTTCATGACGGGCCCTCACAAGCTCATATGAGTTGATTCCAACACAATCCTGAGTGATGTGGAGGGGAAAGTGGGTACAAAAGCCACAGGGAGGCAGGTCAGGAGGTTAATGCCAGGATCTGGACATGAAATGATGGTGGCTTGCATAAGAGCAGAGATACACAAATTGGATTCACTAGACATTTTAATGTAATATCAACAGAATTCATTAATGATCTAGTGATAGAATTTAAGGCAATGGATGATTCTGTTTCATTTCTGCTTTTGAAACAGCGAGTCTGAGATCATCCAGGCTGGACTGAACCTCACTACACATAGATGGAGTATAGGATCTACACTCCTGTTCTACCCATCTCTACCTCCCGATTGCTGGATTACAGCCACCTACTTCTAGCTTTTGAAACTAGATGAATGGGGTAGTGTTTACAAAGGCGGAGAAAGAAATAAAATAAATGTGACATTTTTCAAATCAGTGAATTAACATTGGCAAATGATGTTTTTAAGTTCATCATCCAAAATATATCATTGAAAGTATAAACGTAGGGGATAAAGACTAATACGCTCAAAGCTCTGGGTTTCTAGCACCACAGGGGAGAAATAAAAAACATAAATATATATGTGACAGCATATCTTATGTATTCCTAGAAACAAACCAGTTTACATATTCCATAGGATTCAGATTAATACTTAAAACAGAAAATAATTTGGTATATGTAATTTTAATTCACTGAAGTCTTGTAATAAATTCACATACAATAAACAACAAAAAATGTCACTACTAGCCAGGTGGTGGTGGTATGCACCTTTAATCCCAACACTCAAAAGGCAGAGGCAGTCAGATCTCTCTGAGTTCGAGGCCAGCCTAGTCTATAGAGCTAGTCGAGGACAGCCAGAGCTACAGAGGAACACTGTCTAGAAAAACAAACAAAACAAAAGTTACCACTTAGAACAGAAATTGTCAAAAACTGATGATTCCTTAAAAAAAAGGAAAAAAAAACTATTTCTTTAAAGACTACCCGAAATGAAGCTGCCTTCAACTTGCCCAGACAGCAGTAACACCATTCCTCCAGATAACTGCCTCCACTGCACTATGGTCTTGCCAGGGTCAGAAACTTATCCTCAGATCCACATACAAAAAGGCTGCTGGGGGCTGGAGAGATGGCTCAGAGGTTGAGAGCATTGGTTGCTCTTCCAGGGGTCTTGAGTTCAATTCCCAGCAGCCACAGGGTGACTCACAACCATCTGTAATGAGATCTGG
>LOJH01067683.1:0-10195 GCA_001685095.1 Ellobius talpinus
AGGTGAAACTAATGAAATTCAAAACAAAGAAAATATATAAATAATACAATATATGAATATTACAAAGAATCAACAAATCTGAGTGCTTGTTCATTGAGAAGTTAAACAAGAAGAATAGACTCTGACCTAACTAGCCAAAAGAAAGAAAGAGAGGACAAAGATGAAGAGAATCAGACATGGACAGGGAAACATTACAACACCAGTTAAATTCAGAATATTATAAGGGAATAGTTTTCTTAAAAACCTTTACTTCATTAAGTTGGAAAACCTAAAAGAAAATTTCTGATTTTGCCAAGTCACCAAAATTAAACCAAGAAGAGATCAACAACCTAAAAAGAACCAAGTGAGATGATAGGAATAGGAATAAATACCCTTCTGGCTAAGTAAAGCCTGGGGACACAGCAGAATTCTACCAGGCTATTGACGAGGATTTATAGCTAATCGTCCTTAAACTTCTGTTTCTATTTTTGAGCAGGAGTACTCTCTAGCTCCTTCTATGAGGCCAGTATCACTGCAATACCGACATCACAAAAGACACGACAAAAAACTGTAGGCCAATATCCCTGACGAACATAGACACAAAATGCCTAATAAAAAGAATACAGACATACGTAAAAGAGAATACCCACAATGACAAGGCTGGCTTTATCCCTGAGATGTAGAGATAATTAAACATACACAGGTCAGAAAATTTAATAAAATTACATAAATGGACTTAAAGACGAAAAATCACATGAGCATCTCAATAGATGCAGGAAAAACCTTTGACGGAAATCCAACACACCTTCATGAGTCCTAGAGAGAACAGAGACTAGAGGGAAAATACCTCAGTACAGTAAAAGCCATATATAAGAAACTCGCAGCCAATAGCATCATAAGTGCCAAAAAATTTCAGAAATGGGACTTAAAGTCCTTGAATTGGGTCTGACTTGAAAACCTCCTCCTACTTTAGGAATAGATTTCATGGTACCACGAGTTACCATAACAGTTCTCTCCATGAAGGAGAGATGCCTATGAACTACTGACCAGCATAGCATGAGAGGTCTGAGGGTGCAATAGTGGTACCTATATCTTGGGAGTAGCCAAGAGCTCTCTAATTGGACTTAAGAACAATCCAACAAGAGGGAAATCATGTCTGGTACTGGAAACCTAGCCAACTACTTAGAGCTAGTGAGATCATGGACCTTGGAGGGGAACCTACAACTGCCACCTTAATAAATCAGCATAATCTTTAACTTTATCCCAAATATTTATTCTTAAATGCATGGATAAGTATAGTTCTCATTCCTCATCAAGGACACCATTTTGGAACATACGGAGATCACTACAGAAAACCAAAACCAATGGAAATGCAGTTATAGACCCCAGTGCCAATGGTCACACAGCTACAACACAACTCCTGCACCCAAGACTCAGTGATCATTGTAGAAGAGGAGACAGAAAGACTGTGAGATCCAAAGGAACAGGGAGTTTGCTCTGAAATTATGTCTCCTAGAAGTGTCACAAGCTACACGCATAAAGTCTCACCAACACAACTGCCTTAAAGTGAGCTCAACAAAGAGGACACCAATAGGCATGAAAAATGTTGAAAAGGGTGAGGTGGGGAGGGGGAGGCTGCAAAGGATTAATGCTACACAAAGAGCTACAGGCAATTAAGAAGTGCTGAGAGTGGGAGAAATAGTCTTCCTTGGGGAAGAACCCGCACAACTGGTTATCTAATACCAAGTGGTCACAGCTTGAAAACAAAACAATTAACCTTATTCAGACTGCATAGGTTGTCTCGATAGGAATACACAGACATACACACGGACACACAGACACACATACACACACAGGCAGACAAAGACAGAAAGATAGACAGACACACAAAACATCAATGAAAGAAAAAGAAGCTACAAATTTGAAAGAGAGCAGGTGCATGCATGGGAGGTTTTGAAGAGAGGAAAAGGGAATGATGTAATTGTATTATAATCTCAAAGAAAAATTAAGAAACATTTAACAAGTATGTTCCATAAAATTGGAAAGTCTAAAAGTAATGAATCAATATCTAAATGCACATAACTAGCAAGCTTAAAGCAAGGTGACCTCATATCTTGTAACAACTAACAAGACAAAAGGAGTAATTAAGAGATTTCTCAACTAAAAAAAGCACAGGGTCAGAGAGTTCAGGGCAGAATTCTAGCAGACCTTAAAAGAGGAATCAACCTCAGCAGTACTCAAGTTATTCCATAAAAGAGAAATGTAAATAACACTCTGAGTCTCTTTTTTGGAATCCAGTATTACCTAAAATACCCAACCAGATAAAACACAAAAGACAGAGGAGAGCTAAGACAATCCTGAACAATAAAAACACCACTCAAGGTCTCACCACCTGATTTCAAGCTTTACTATGGAGCTGTGGTAATAAAAACAGTACAGTACAGACACTTTCATCAGTGGAAATAGAATTGAGGACTTACACGCAACCCACACCCCTACAGATCTGGTTTTTGGGGAAAAAAAAGGCCAAATCACCTATTGGAAAAAGAAGCACAAATGGTGCTATTCCAACTGGATAGCTATATACAGAAGAATGGAACCAGGTCCTGCCTCTCACTCATATAAAGCCAACTACAGATGGATCAAGGACCTCAACAATGTAAGATCTCATACCCTGAATTGGACCAAGGGGAAAGTAAGGAGTGCACTTCAACTTATAGGCACACAATGTGCTTCATTATTAGGATCTTAGTGGTATAAGGATGAAGACTAACACTCGACAAGAGGGACTTGATGGCAGTAAAAAGTTTCTACAGTGTAAGAGAGGCTTAATCAACTGGGAAGCAGCCAACAGAATGGGTAGGGAGATTTTTACTCTCTATACATCTGAAAGCTAATTACTACCTGCAATATACAAAGAACTCAGAAAACTAAATTTTCATAAAACAAACCAATTTCAAAAGTGGCTATGTAATAAGACAGTGGGAGGAAGAGGGAGAGGAAGTGGAGAGGTAGAGGAAGAAGGAGAAACAATGGCTGAGAAACATTTTTTTAAATATTCACTCTTTTCAGTCATCAGGAAGATGTGACTACTTGCGATTTCATCTCACCCCAGTTGGGATGGCTTTGATTAATAACATAGATGACAACCAATGCTGGTGACGATGTCAGGAAAGTGCAGCCCTCAATCATTTCTGGTGGGAATGCAAACTGGTGCAGTTACTACGGAAACCAATCTGTCAGTTCCTCAAAAACCTAGAACTAGAACTACCACATATGACCCAGCTATACCTCTCCTGGACTATACTCAAAGGGCTGTGCTTCCTACTACAGAGAGAGATGCTCATTTATGTCCAACTGCTGCTTTGTTCACAGTAGCCAAATACAACGGATAACAAAACTGTTGTTCAGACACACAATGGGATATTACCCAGCTGTGAAAAAAATGCAGCTATGCAGTTTGCAGGTCAATGGATGGAACTGGAAAACATTGCACTGAATGAGGTACCCGAAACCCAGACAAGCGTTTCATGTTCTCCCTCATATGTGGATCCTAGCATCAAATTTTTAGATCTTTGTGTTTAACTTGGAGCCAGGAAAGCCTCTGGGAAGGCAGAGAAAGAAAGATATTTATAAAAGTGAGCGGTAAAACACAGATGATATGAAGAGGGAAAATGGGGAAGGAGGTATAAGTGGAGAAAGGAGAAGAGGGTGGAGCAGAGGAGTTGGAGAAGAATACATAACACTAAATGTTTTAAAGAGCCATATGGAAACCTACTATTTTATAGCTTCATATATGTGTGTATATGAATTTAATTGGTGTTATCCTACCCAGGTGATAAGTTTCCTCCAAGAACCCATATTTGAAGCTCAGTGTCAGGTATAGGATACCTTCTCTCAAGCAGAGGTACCCCAGGGATCCCTGGAACAATACAGACAACTACCACTGCTCTTGGTTCTCCACAAGAACTGGATTCTAAGACCCAATTGCTGAAAACACCATACCCTTCAGTGGCAAGACATGGAGAAGAAGCAAGTTGGTGCTGAGTAGGAAGACTGTTCCTTGCTGGCTCACTTTCATAGTGGCAGAAGGTGCTATGCAGTTTTCTGGAGGAGGAAAGTCATCAAAAATCTTACCTAGTTGTGAACTACATGAGCTATAGTAATGACTAACATGCTAAGATCCACCTTGAATGTAATAGTGGCATCAATGTCATGGAGGTAACCAACAGTTTTCTGACTTGTATTTAAGTGTAGATCCTGAAGAATCCCTAGTACTGTACATCTAATCTAGACAAGAGTGCATGATTGGGGTGAACATGCCACTCTTATTTTGATAAATAGACATAGTTCTAAGCTGCCCTCTAAGTTCATATCTGTATCCTCAGATTAGTCCATCTCCAAGTCTTCATCAGAGAAGTTTCTTGTGGATTAGATGGCAGTTAATACAAAAACTCTCAACTGGTCAAAGTCAGAGAGGAAGTGTCTCTGAAATACTCAGTTATAATGAGACCACTCACTTATACTGAGACCATCAATACCACTCACTCTCTCCAAGTCTCATGGAGGGAGATGGCACAGAATTACTTACTTTAAGAATCGGGCAGGGAAGACTGTAGCAAACAATGACACAACTACAATTCTCATGAATTTACAGCAGCTACAGTTCCCTGCATAAGACTTGTACAAGATCAAGCCAGTCAACATACCAGCATGGTTGGGGCTCATGACCCACAGGGAAAACCACTTAAATACAAGTCAGAAAAGAAGACATCTAGAAAATGTGGTGATTAACCAAACCTTGGCTTTGGCTTCCCCTTGGGAAGATAGGTTTCAATAGCTTCAAAGTCGAGCCCTTCATTACTCTAACTTTGAAGGACTTGAAAGACAAAAGAGCAGGAGAGAGGGAATGTGAGTGATTTCAGCAGGAATAAGATGAATCTACACTCTGTTGTTTCTCATTTTTCCATAACTGGTTGAAGGGAGGAGCTATAGAAATTCTTCCAAAGCGCACATGCATATTTGAGCACTTTTGTTAAATCTTAAAAGTGCCAGGATCACCATTAATTTGTGTACAATCATTGTGAAACAATAATTAGTACCAAAGGTAACAGATGAGGTATTTTTCCCTACTGGCAGGGGTATAAATCTGGGTAAAAATCCCTTGCCAAGTACTGCAACCATGAGGGACCAGGGGAGCAACTCTGAGTCACTGCTTGGTTCCTGCTGTAAAATCAGGCACCCCATTCCTTCTGAACTAAAGCCTCCCCTGACTTCAGCAGGGAGATGCTTTGTTGTCACTGTGCAGGTGCCAGAGGACTTCTGCATGGCTACATGCTCTCTACACCATGTGTGAAAACTGTTACCTCTGCCAGGCCTGCCCAAAGAGCACGGCAGCCTCAGCACCACATCTCTGCTGGAAAAATGGCTCCCACCTCTACAGCCAGGACCTACCCCTGCGCCTGCTAGGTAGAGTCTGAGAAATTCCTTTATTTTTCAAGTTTGTTTGTTTGTTTAGCATAATCTCACTATGCTCAAGGCCTTTAAGTATTTGAGGCCTCGTCCCCTGAGTGCCAAGACTACAGGGATGTGGTCTCCACATCTTTAAATCTGAGGGGCTATGGATGGATCACGAGAACATGATGCTCGGTTAAATGAGTCGGATGTACAAAGAAAAGAGGTAAACGATCTTATTCACGATATGGACTCTGGAAAGGAGTCAGATATATAGAGAATAAAGCAGTGACTACCAGGGTGTGGAGGAGAGAATGTGTTAAAAGACATGAAGGAGTAGACAGTGGCATGAACAAGTTAAAGAGCTAGGGTGCACCAGGAGCATGGTGGTTGATAACAGCTGTAGAATCACACTAAGGATTTCTGTAGCAGGAGAAAACTGCAGCTGTCCTTGCCAATGGGAAAATGAGCGACTATGTGCACTAATGGAAGGGCTCACTTATTATACCACTTAACTGCATAAGCATCTTATAAGATGTTGCTTACCCTAAGTATAAAGTGAAATTTGCTTTTTAAAATGGGGAGGATGCTCTCTGGGCCTTTCTCCAAGTAAAGAATTGTTCCCTGGGGAGGTAGTCTTACTCTGTAATTCTGGGAGAAAATTAGCATGGGCTGACAGCAAAGTAGAAAGGGCCTGTTGCAGCCTAGTCATTGTAGGGTTTATAGTCCAGCCATGAAGTAATTGCTCGTCAGGATCTCTGACGGCAGCTATGCGTGGGTACCTAACACCAGCCCATGACCTCTCAACAGGAGAACATTATCCTGTGCTGTTTTATGGTTAGATGGCAGATGGGAAGTGTGTGTAGACTGGACAGGACAAGGAATGGCATTCAAGGAAGGCCTCCAAGAACACCTTGAACTCTATATAGTAAAGAGATGAGCCAGTCACGGAAGGTGCTAAGGCAGGCAGGTGGCTCAGCATAGCCTAAGGAGGATAACTCTGAGCCAGAGTCCCTCTGTAGGAAGATAGAGGCCACCAGTCAGCTAGCACCCAGCAGAGGGGCTTGAGTCAAGTGTAAAATAACTCCATCTTCACCTTCTTGAGCGTTATTGCTTTTATTCCTGTCCCTGTGAATGACCTGTCCTGGTAAGAAAGTAAAACAGCCAGAGCGCTCTCCTGTGACACAGGTGCACCTCACCAGGCCAATGGGGACATATGTGTCATCCAGGGCTGTTCTGGGATTCCATGACAGATGGATTTTGTTTGTAGATATAACAGAGGAAAGTCTCGGAGATGACCCTAAATGCCTTGGGAAGTGAGAGGAGTGAGGCTTGCAGCGTTAGATGCATGGTAGGCATGCAAGTTTCCCAAGGCAGTCTGCTCAGCTGAGCCCAGCCGACATACTCTTCTGCTTTGTCTGGTCTCGAAGAAAACTTGCACGAGCCTTTTTTTTTCTTCTTCCTTTTCCAGATCTAGAACAAAATCTTTCACTCAGCAACCACAGGGTTACACATTGGCTTGCAGACTGCGGGAACATACTGTTGTTGAAGCAAATGCTGTGTCTTGCCAATGGGGATGTTCACACCCATCTTTCTGATCCATTTTTCTAATGCTCAAAATGATCATCAAATAGACACTAGCAACACTGGTCCATCTACGTCCATGCAAACTTCTCTTTAGCTAAGGCTGAGTACACGTGTCGTGTGCCCAGGACCAGTATCTATCCTGTGAAAGGTTAGGAAGGTCCTGCATTAGCATCCAGCTCTCCAGTCTTGTTTCCTGGAGGAACTTACAGTGTGCAAAGTCGGTCCAGGTGCCAGACCTGGGGGTAGCATCAGTGGACAGTGTCTGCCTGGGGGTTGAGGAAGTTCAAACCTCGGGAACTGTGACTTGGAGCTTCACTTATCCCCTGCCCTCAAGGTAAGGTCTGTGCTGTATCTGTGGTTGAAGTCAGAGGCCCTCAGGGAGGGTAGCGGGTGAGGATAAAGGGTTTTCAGATGATATATGATCTCAGAACAAGTTTCTAAGAGCATACTGAATTTCCTAGAAAAGACTTGTTCAAAAACAATCGGCAGTTATTCCTCGTGGCTGATGAGGGTTCACTGGAACAACCCTCTCCCAATTCTCATGCCTTCTGCCTGAGGCCAAGAGACCCACCATCTGTGTGTCTCTGCTAAGACCTTTGCACTTGGACTGAGCCACAAGCATCTCAGGGCTCCAGCTTGTGGGTCGTTTGTTGTCTGACTCCTCAGCCTCCATAACCGCATGAGCCAATTTCCTTAATCCTTTCGTACATGATTGTCACCATCTCTTCAGAGAAACTTGACTCATATACAACCTCTCTTGAGCTTCCTCCCCGAAAACGTCCTCCTGCCCAGTCGGGACTGGAAATCAGCAAGAAGAAAGACAGAAACGACAAGTAGCAGGAGCTAGCAAATAGCAGATTGCCACAGCACCACAGGCCATGCCCGGAATCACAGCTGCAGAACTCTGCTTTCTCTCCGTGGTAACACTATGTTTAGAGACAGGGGTTCAAAATAACTTCCCCTCTTTATAGTCGATGAAGTAATGAGCTACTGTGTTGCATGAGAGGATGAACCCAAACTAATTCAGGCAGCTGAATGAGGTTCAACAAACGCCTGGCAATGCATTCTAGAGCTGATGCTAGGGACCATCACATAGGAGACAGTTGCCATTAGTAACATTTACTGTGGGACTGATTACACCTATTTAGCTTAATCAGGATTTTAGTTTTGCTACCATTATTTTCTTTTCAGAATCTATAAATAGTACCAGAAGTTTCCCATGCACCATACAAGTTTTATTTAAGCCCCAAATGTAGCGGCATCAGATCAAGGGCTTGGGTCTGGTGTAATCCGACCTGCTCCCATAAGCTCCTATCTGTTCTGGGATGAGGATGCTACCACTGCCTGGAACTATTCTCCTCCTCAGTCTCTCTCACCACCTAGAGAACAGCACTGGAAAAAATGTACTGGGTGTTCTAGACCTCCAGCTTCTGGAAGACATGAGTTGCTGTGTCTCATAAAGGTGACAAGGTTGGTCATTGGCTGAGGTGAAGAATGGGAGATGTGCCCAGAGGGGTCCATGTCAGAAGCCTACGATGTCCCTAAGATGCCTGAGAGCTGAGCTGAGGGTTGACTTTGACCCCAATCTTTTGGAGCCCCGTGAAAAGGGACTGTGTTGGATGGAGATCTTCAGGTGGGTGACCACGCTACAGGGCAGGGATAGAGTCCTTCAAAAGCAATCTTATGGCCCATTCAATACATCCTTGACCTCTTGGGTGAGGGAGGAGGGACACCCTTAGCCTGTTCATTTTACTTCTGTTAACACAAGCACAAGTTAAAATACCAAAATAATGACACTATTCTACTCTTTCCTGGAATAGGGACCTGGAAAGAAGACCATTTTGAATGTTGGGCCTAATTCTTGTACCAACCCCTGGGTCTCCATCATTCCAGTTCTTAGTGGTGAGAAACACAGGCTTCTCCTTTCTACATCCCAGCAAATGCGCGTTACCTAGCTGTCATCCGATGACTGAGAAGGTGCCCTTGGTCTCAGTGTGGAGATGGCCAACGAAAGGTTTACAGCACTGTTAGGCAGTGGTCCTCAACCTTCCTAATGCTGTGACCCTTTAATACAGTTCCTCATGCTGTAGGGACCCCCAACCATAGTTATTTTCATTGCTATTTCATAACTGTAATTTTGCTACTGTTATGAATTGTAATRTAAATATCTGTTTTCTGGTGGTCTTAGGTGACCCTTGTAAAAGGGTCTTTCAACCCCCAAAAGGGATATGATCCATAGACTGAGGATAGTTGCTAGGGGGAAAAGATAAAGTGGCAGTGCTGGGACCTGGGGTCATGGATGGTGCTGGGGCAGCAGTAAAGAAGCTGGGAAGGCCAGGAGGAAAAGACTTGGGCAAGCGTATTGTGGACAGAGGTGAGCCTGGCAAGCCTGGGACAGCTAACGTGTGAGGATTATGGGGAGAGTGGCAAGGCATTTAGTTCTATGGTGCACAAGGAGCTATGGGGGGGGCGGTCAGTCTTCTCAGAGTAAGGCTGTTCAGGAGCAAAGGTCAGGCTGGCTCTGACCACATCTGCAACCTTTGTCTCGTTGTGATTGTTTGGCAAGCCTAGGTGAGAGCCAGCCACAGCTGGAGAACACAGTGCAGCTTGTGGTATACGCCATCTTTGATTTACGGCCCAACAAGGGCTCAGTATGATTGTCTGTATCCACGTAGATAGGAAGGTGAGGCCAGACATGAGTTCCTTGGTGAGCTGACAGGATTCTAGCCAGATGCTTGCCCTCAAACCTGCCTCAGGTCCCAGATGAAACAGCTGCCCAGGAGACCCTGTGTATCTCATATGAACATGGATTAAGACATGCCTATGCAAAGTCAATGCACTGGTCATATTTCTTCATGAACACTAGGGAACAAGCAGCACACCAATCTGTACCCTCTGCTGGAGCTGCAGACAAAGCCACAACACTAGCCTCCTTCCCACAAACTAAGTTCAAATACCAGTTAGGTCTTCCACATAGAAGATAGCGAATCTCTGGTCCTCTAGATGCCAGGATCTAACCTAGAGGGCTCATGGGTAAATGTCAGGCTTTTGCTCTGCATTTCAGCACTTCAGAAGGGCGCTGGTACAGAAACAGCAGAAGTCTCTGGGAATACCCTGTTTGGATTTCCTTTCTTCAGCACAGATCACTTTGGGCCAAGAGCAATAGATGGTATGG
>LOJH01067689.1:0-10194 GCA_001685095.1 Ellobius talpinus
AGAAGAAGAAGAAGAAGAAGAAGAAGAAGAAGAAGAAGAAGAAGAGAAAGAGGAGATGTCCAAAAGTTTCTTTGAATGGTTGGCTGAAGCATTTGTCAAAAGATAGCCTACTGAGCCTACTGAAAGGAGCTGGAGATTCCTGATATCCTGATATCCTTTGGCTTAGGTCTGATGAAGGGCTACGAAGGTTCAGGGAAATGGCAATGTTCGGGTGGGTTTGATGGGTAAAGCCTAATCCTCTACAGTGGGAAAGCACAGAAGACATGCCCTTCACTAATGCCATCAGACACAAAACGGTGAGAAGGGAACCAGCACAGCTGAGTTTTGTTGTTGCCCTTTTCTTTGTGCCAGACCTTAGGGTTGGAGATGCGCTGCTCAGTTGAATGCATTAAATGCATTGGGCCCTGAAGTAGCAGGGGCCAGCTGGCAGCACTGAATCACCAAAGGCAAGATGATTGTAGTTATTGTGATGGGCAGCACAGACAAAGAAATGTCCATAAAGGCCTGACCTGTAATTGTTGGTATAGGCAAAGTGATTTTTATGGTGGCCTGACTCATATGGTATTGGCTAATCAATCATGGTGTTTTCAGACGTGAAATAGATAAGAAGTCTACTGCATTTTTATTTGATCTGCGGAAGAAACATTTTCAGACAAATGAAAGAAAGACTATATTGAATTGTGGCAAAAGGGAATCTCAGCTTGTGAATTAATTTCCAGATCCGAGCCAGTGTGCAGAACCAGAACCTCTTGAGTTAAGGGGATGCCAGGTGTCCCTGAGGAAAGACTCTGCTAAATACCTAAGAGTTTTATTAGGCTTCCTCCTGCCCTTCCCTAGAGAGACCTATGACCTTCTACAAAGGCAATGGTACACTGGGGGAAAGGAAACAATCAGACTTTCTGAGGTTCGTTGAATACGACACAGAAACGACACTGATTCCGGGAGATCCCAAGATTCATTGTGGCCCTCCAAATAAAGTAAGGGGTGATAGAGGTCAGGTGATTACTGGATTTTTGGTTGTAGTTCAATTCACAGTAGGACCAGTGGGTCCCCAAACTCATCCTGTAGTCATTTCCCAGTCTGGGGATATATACTTAGAAGCTGGCAGAGATTGAGAGGTGGTGGCTACTGTAGTCTTGGAGTAGAGGGAGATGTGTCTCTGAGTTCAAGGCCAGCCCAGTCTACAGAGTGAGTTCCAGGACAGCTGGGGCTTCACAATAAAACCCTGTCTCAAACCTCCCCCACAAAAACCCAAAAACCACAAAGCACACACACACACACACAGTGGGGGAATAAGTTCTTTTTTCCTAAGAGGGACAGACTCATTATATAAAAGGACAAACAAATCAAATCGATATCCATCCTGCCAAGCACAATCCTGCATAGCTGTAATCCCAGCCAGTCTGAAGTCTGAGACAGGGGGATTGGGAATTTGAAGCCGGTCTGGGCACACAGTGAATTTGATGCCATCCTGGGCAACTTAAAGAGATCCTGTTTCAAACTGAAATTTTAAAAGGTGGGGTGGGCTCAGTGGTAGAGCCTTGCCTAGCGTGCATCAAAGCCCTGAGCGCCATTTGCAATACTGCACAAATAATAAATAAATCAACAAAGTAAAATCACTCCGAATTTGATGATCTGGTGGCTTACATCTGATATAGTTCCATATACACGTTAAATTTATTTTTGGTACTTTGCTAATATTGCACATTCTGTCCGTGCTCCACTTTGGGGAAGAAAGAAATGCATCAAGACACCAAGAACATTCTCCTGGCTTTGTGCAAGCACTTTCCTGTGCCCTGTATTTCTCAGTCTCGCCAAGGAGGCCGCTATAAATTCTTTGTGAGCTGAGCACAGGCAGCTGGTTCTGGAATGGGGAAGTGTTTCTAAGAACACAAAGTGGCTTCTCGCGTGGAACTCCAGGCATTTCCTGCAGCCACATTTCCTTCTCTCTTTTCTTCTTTGGCTGAGGATGCTGAGCTCTGAAATATATTTTTCCCATTCATGGAAGGTATAACTCTTTGAGCTGAGGACCCCACAGTGATCAGTGTCATTTTCAGCATTACAATCCTACGTGCTGCCCACAGGGGTGCCCACCTGTAACTGTAGCACTCGGGAGGCAGAGGCAGGTAGATCTCAATGAGTACAAGGCCAGTCTGGTCTCCAGAACCATTCTAGGCCATCATGAGAGACATAAGATCCTGTTTCAAAAATCAATCAATAAACAAAATAGAATTTATTTTATTTGTTAATGTAATGAATGTCTTTCCCAGATTGATGTAGATGTCTAAAATTTTTGATTTGTTTTCTGTTTTAAGGCAGCTTCATATAACCTAGGCCCCCCCTTACACTATGTAGCTGAGGATGGTCTTGAACTCCCAATCCTTCTGCTTCACCCTCCCAGTTGCTGGAATTATAGGTATGTACCATCACACCTAGTTTTATGCAGTGCTGGAGGTTGAATCCAGGGCCCTGAGCATGCTGGACAGGCATTCCAACAACTGAGCCACATCACAGCCCATTAAATATAATTTTAATTTTTTTTATTTATTATTAGGATATGTATGCATGCCATGGCACATATGTGAAAGGTCAGAGGGCAACATTCAGGAGTCAGTTTACTCCCTCCATCATGTGTTTCAGGGATCAGACTCAAGTTACCAGGCCCAAGAAGCAAGCAAGCACTTTTACCAGTTGAGCCATCTTACTGGTCCCATAAGTATAATTTAAAAATTTTAAAATTTTGTTACCCTGTATTTTATTTATTTTTTTCCATTTCCCCAGCAATAAAATTAACTGGGTCATTTTATTGCTATTGCTATTTTTATTTACTCTGTATTTGTTTTATTATAATTTTTTATTTAAGAACTTCATTTATGCATATGATATGTTTTGGATCAAATTCTTTGGTTTTGTTCTTTCTTTTTGGTGTTATTTTGTTTTGTTTTTTGAGACAGGATCTCACTGTGTAGCTCTGACTGGCCTGGAACTCACTATATATGTGAGGCTGACCTCAAACTCACAAAGAGATCTACCTGCTTTGCTTCCTGAGTGCTGGGATTAAAGGTGTTTGCCAGCGGCCTGGAGCTCACATAGATCCTGTCCCAGAATGTGCTGCCCAGCTGCAAGACAGCCCTGACTCTGGGCAACAAGAGGTTATCTGAGATGAGTTTCAGAGTTAGTCCATTTACCTACGGTGCTTCAGAAACCTGAACCAGACTCGATGCAGTAAATATTTGCATGCAAAGCTGTTTGGGGGAAAATACACTGTGTGATACACAGCAGTTTGCAACGCCACCTTAATAAATGAATATTCAATAGAGATGGGAAAGATGGTCAGTGGGCCGAGTAGGGCCAGCGAATGGTGTGCACTAGCCTGGAGCTTGCATGGGTTCTGCCCCTGAACTCACTGCCCAGCCACAGGATCACCCTGACTGAGCAACAACAAAATATCTAAGGTGAAGAATGATTCGTTTTCCAGATTAAGCCTCCTAGAAAGACCTCCATGGTCAAGCTGCTGCTGGAGACCATGTTGCATGATCTGTGCGGCCACCACAGGCTGTACTGATGTCTGTGGTCCATGCTGCTCCCAGAGAACATGTTGAGGTCCACCATCAGGCCTGCCACAGGAGACCATGCTGATGTCTGTGGTCCCTGTTGTTCCCAAAGACCATGTTGAGGTTCATGTTCCACGCAGCTGCTAGCTGTTATGGGCAAGGAAGCTCATTTTGCATGGTATGAATGACTGCAGATTCATAATTGAGAATAAGAGACATAGAAGGCTTCTGTGACACCCCCCATAAAAAAGAGAGAAAAGAAAAGAAAAAAAGAAAAGAAAAGAAATAGTACAGACAGGAAGCTATTGAAGAGAGACCTTAAAACATTGTAATAAAGATGCTGAGGTGTAGTCCTCCACAGTTGATGGCTTCTGGTGGTAGTAGGGGGCACAACTCAGTTACCTTTAAGGGACTGGCTGCTAAGAGTTTGACCATGCTTCAGTGATGATATGGGCAACACAAAATGGACTTGGTATATTTTTTTTCTTTTTGGGAGGAGGGTGCAAGGATGGGAGGGTGGACTTGGGAGGAATGGGAAGCGAATGTGATCAGAGTGCACTGTATGCAATTCCCAAATAATTAACAAAAATATTTGGGAATTGGGGGCGGGAAATATGTTTGTCATCTCTTGAAGACAAATCCATGTAATTTAAGTTGTGTTTCTCACACTAGGAAGCTGAAGTTAACGCATTTTAAATTTGAGGTCAGACCAAGGTGCTTAGGAAGATATCATCTTAAAAAGAAAGGAAAAGTCCAGATGTTGTAGTCCATGCCTTTAACCCCAGCACTCAGGAGGCAAAGACAGGAGGAGGCTGTCTGCAAGTTTAAGACCAACATGGCCTACATAAAGAGTTCCAGACCAGCTAAGGCTGCACAGTGAGACCCTGTCTAAAAAAAAAAAAGGGAGGGAATAAAAGAGAAAAAGAAACATCTCTTTTGTCTTTGTTTGAGTTTCTAATGTTGTGAAGAGATACCATGACCACAACAACTCTTAACGGAAAACATTTAATTGAGGCCAATTTACAGTTTCAGAGATTTAGTCCATTGTCATCATGGTGGGACATGGCAGCATGCAGGCAGACACAGTCCTGGAGAAGGATCTCAGAATTCTACATCTTGATCCACAGGCAAGAGGACTTGAACTGTGTCACTGGGCGTATCTTGAACTTAGGAGACCTCAAAGCCCACCCCTAGGGTGACACTTCCTTCAACAAGGCCACACTTACTCAAACAAAGCCGCACCTCCTAACAGTGTCACTCTCTCTGGGGGACATTTTCTTTCAAACCAGTACATCTATTTACAAATAATTAGTTGCGGCTGTTAATAGAATATTGAAAATTGGGGTGGGGCTGTTGCTCATTTGGGAGGGTGCTTGGTGAATCCACAATGCTCTAGGCTTAATCCCCAGCACCACATAAACTAGACATGATGGCATATCTTGTGACCCCAGAACGTGAGAGGTAGAAACGGGAAGATGAGAAGTTCAGGATTATCCTCCACTCACAGAGAATTTGAGGCCTGCCTTGGATATGTGAGGCCCTGCCTCACAAACGGATGAGTAATTCATAAAAAAAAATAAACCATCTACATCTTTCCAATATCTTGCACAATAAATAAATTTTTGGAGTTAAAATTTGGTAATAATGTTTAAGTTTAATTATTTAATGAAATTCTTTGTTTTTGAAAAGTCAAATCAAATCACAGTTGAACAGTAACTGTGGCAACTACCCAGCAGTCAGCTCCCCTCTGGTTGGACCAGCATCCTCTGCACACGACTGTTTTTATTAACTGGGATACAGTCCATCTCTGTGTAACTTTATGAAATGTGTTTTGGCTGGGAGCACAGAAAACCCATTTAGACATTAATAGTCTAGTTGCTCATTCATAAGAGTAACAACAGTGTGCTGGGAGTTTTTTCCTCCCAGCATTTCCCCCTTAACTTTATTGGCTAATAAAAATCCCAACACTGAATCTTTTGCCCAGAAAGTGGCACCAAAGGAAAGCAGCTGCCCACCCAGGCCTAAGGGGCTCTCTTAAAAGGACCAGAGTCCTGGACGAGGCCCAAGCAGAGAGAAGGCCTGTTCTCCACTGTCAGGCTCCCTACAGGGTCAGCCAGGATCTGTCCCCAGTTCCTCCTGACTGGAGGAAGAAAATCCATACCCCTTCCCTCTACTCAGAATTTCTATTTGAAATTCAAAATGATGACATCAAACTGTACAATGGTCCCTGAAAAAAAATTAATTACAGGAAGACGACTCATAATCTCACTTACTTTATAATCTCAAAATGATGAACCCATAAATCCAAGGAAGAGTGTGGCAATGGCCAAAGGCTAGAGGCGGGCTGGGTAAGAGGGGCTAGAGATCTATCTGTCCCTAGCAGACAGATCCAAGTGTCCCTTTCTGACATAAGGGATGATGCGGTTTTGAGCTCCAGTGCACAGCAAGGTGACGCTGTTAAGTGGCAATGTGTTATTGGTTTTATATTTTTAGTGTGTTTGTGTGTGGTGGGCAGTGGTATATACATGTGGAGTGCAGGCGCCTGTGGAAGCCAGAGGCATCAGATTTTCCCTGGAGCTGGAGTTATAGGTAGTTGTGAGCTACCCAATGTGGGTGATGGGAATTGAACTTGGGTCCTCTGGAAGAGCAAGAAACTGTCTCTCCACCCCTAGTAAGTATTTGTTGTTGTTGTTATTTTTGTTTTCGGTTTTTGGTTTTTTGAGGCAGGGTTTCTCTGTGTAGCCGTGTCTGTCCTGGAACTCGCTCTGTAAACCAGGCTGGCCTTGAACTCAAGGGTTGGTATCTGCCTCCCCAGTGCTGGGATTAAAGGTGTGTGCCACCATACCCAGCCTGATACTCAGTATATTTCAAAGTTGCTAAGAGAAAAAAAAAATCAAATCTCAGCACACACACACACACACAAAAGGGGTGATAAATATGTTAATTACATTGTTCAAATTGTTCTACAATGAATACACATACTGAAACACTGGGCTAGAGGGATGGTTCAATTAATGAAGTGCTTGCCACAACAAGCAAGAGGATATCAGACCCCCAGAACCCACATAAAAAAGCCAGTTGTGGTGGTCCACCTATAATCCCAGCACTGTGGGTGAGGGGCAGAGGCAGAGGATTCCTGGGTGCTACAATCCAGCCCGTCTAGCCAATCAGAAGACTCTAAGTTCAATGAGACTTGTCTCAAAAAAAAAAGATGGGGGTGGAAATACCTTAAGGCAAGCTGTCTGTTCAGGGACTATAGGAAATAGTATTGGCGCAGTAGAGCTGGCCCAGCCGTCAAGAGCAGCTGCCGCTTTTCCAGAAGATCCGAGCGTGGTTCCCAGCACTTACATTCACTTACACACATACACACAACTGAAATAAAATACAATCTTTTATTTCTTTTCATCTAGGCAAGGTGGTACACACCTTGAACTGTTAACACTCAGGAGGCAGAGGGAGGCAGGTCTCCCTGAGTTCCAGGCCATCCTGGTCTACATAGCATGTTCTAAAACAGAGGCATCAGGTTCTCCAGAAGTTGTAGGACAATTCAGGCATGTGAGCTGCATGAATACAGGCGTGTGAGCTGCATGAATACAGGCGTGTGAGCTGCATGAATACAGGCGTGTGAGCTGCATGGCTGGAAAGCCAACCCCAGTGCTCTGCAAAACACAGCAAGCATTTCTACCCAGCGATCCACCTCTCCACCGCGACAGCAAGCTTCACAGGCATCTTTGGAATCTCTAGGCTCATTTTTCTGCCGTCAGTCTCGATCAGCCCCTTCTCTTTGTGCTCATCTCTCTTTTTCTTTCTCAGTCTGCTTTAAGTTCTTTGGGACAGCCCCAACAGGTCAGCTGCGGCGTGCTGATTCATAGCAGGCAGAAGCCTCTGGGTGTGCTCTCCAGCAGGTCTCAGATCCTTTCCTCCTCAACCACCCTCTTCACCCCCGCCCCAGTAAAAACTGTATTGTTGTGGAATATTAGCTTAAGATGTGTGACATTTGTTTATGCTGTCTAATGATTGTTCAATGATGCAAAGATGTGTTGCATTCTTTTGTGTTGCATTTGTTTAACTCTGTGAAGCTGTGTTATTTTGCCTGTTGAAAACACCTGATTGGGGCTGGAGAGATAGCTTGGTGGGCACCTGATTGGGGCTGGAGAGATAGCTTGGCGGTTAAGAGCTCTGGCCACCCTTCCAGAGGACCCAGGTTCAATTCCCAGCATGCACATGGCAGCTCATAACTGTCTGGAACTCCAGCTCTGGGGGGTCCGACACCTTTGTACCAATGCACATAAAATAAAGTTAAATAAATTTAAAAACTTCAAAAATGTTTAAAAAAAGAAAACACCTGAGTGAGCTAATAAAGAACTGAACAGTCAATAGGTAAGCAGGACAGGGGAACAGGCTGGGCTGGCAGGCAGAGAGAATAAATAGAAGAAATCTAGGCTAGAAAAAAGAGAGGGGAGGAGTGAGAAAAGGAGAGGAGGATACCAGGTGCAGCCACCCAGCCACAGAGTAAGAAGGAAAGAAAGAGATATAGAGTAAGGAAGGTAAAAAGCCCAGAGGGAAAACATAGTTAAAGAGAAATGGGATAACTTAAGTTAGAAAAGCTGGCTAGAAACAAGCCAAGCTAAGGCCAGGCATTCATCAGTAAGAATAGCTCTCCATGTGTTTATTTTGGAGCTGGGTAGTGGGCCCCAAAGAGTTAAAAAAAAAAACAACACAAAAAGTACACTATATCCTACCCACTTTTGTGACATGAGAAATGTTTTTTCTATCAAAGGTAGTGGGCCCTCCAACAGCCAACATTCCACAAGCCTCCCAACACTGCAGCAGCCATATGCAGCGATGGCAAAGAACCACAGGCCTGAGCCGTCTGTTTGTAACTACGCTGGTGGACAAGCACTGGAATAGACTTGATTAGGAAACTCGATCTTTTGATGTGCCTGTTTCCCCACATCTGCCATACCCTTCCCACTGTGCCACGTGTCAGTCAGACTATGCGATCAAGTGCCCACCAACAGAATGAGACTCAGTCACCATCTGTGCTAGAAAAATAGTCAGAGGCCTTCTTGGCCTTGTGTGTTCTCTGGCCTGCATTGGGGAACAGCACACTTTTTTTTTTTCCAAAAAGAAATTACCTCTCAGTTTATTTCTGGTTTGTTTGTGTGGGATTTTCATTGTTGCTTTGCTTTTGTGTGTGTGTGTGTGTGTGTGTGTGTGTATGAGAGAGAAAGAGAGACAGACAATTTTGCTGCATGACCATACTCCTTTACCAACCTTTAACAAATTCAGTAATATTATAACTTACTTAATGTAAAACAGGCAAGAGAAGGCATCTGAAGAAACGATCATCTTAGAAGATTGTTAGGATGGAGAGAACATTTTTATTTCCTCTTCTGTTTGTTCTGTGACTTTAAAAGAGCAAAACCAAAGCCTGCTTAAAATTTCACAGTGATACATGAAGTCATTCTCTGGGCATTCGTATTCCATGTAAGTAAGGCAGAGGTAGAGGGTTTAATCTTATGGATGCTATCATAGATTTATCATAGAATTACAGGATGTTGCTTTTAAAACTGCAGCAGTCGTGTACGTGAGAAAGAAGCCACAGATCTAGACACCTATCTGTAACTGCTGTGGAGCAGCCTCTGGAATAGGCCTGACTTGGCACACAGAATGAGACAATGCATCGGCCACCCACACGCTTTCGTTGTGAGCAGTCAGGAATCTGAAGGGCCACACTTGGCAGAAGAATACAAGACTCACCTTAGACTTGGCCCAAATTCATCTGAGACAATTTTTTCCTGCTGTCAATAATTCCCCCAAAATGTCCCAGTTGTATGGTATGTTTTTTAGAGGAATTAAATTTGAATGGCACAAAATTGTATAATTATGTTGCAACTCCATGGCAATTATTGGCAGATTCAAGTCTGCTACACCATTATTAGGTAATAACGATGATGATGATGATAATGACAGCTTAGCATCCGCAGTCGGCTCAGCATGGGCCAGACACAGTGCTAAGCAACTGCAGAGGCCACTGGTCCACTAGCCGGATACTTCATATGCCTCACTTATTCAGCATTAAAACATTTCCAAGAATTTCAGAACTATGGAGTCCAGAGGGAATGAGGCACGATTAGCTTCTAGACTATATATCCTGGTGAATAGAATAGGCTCACATACCGCATGGCAGCCATAGGCAGAAGCCCTTAAACAGGGCACTTCTCCATCTGCCACAGTCTACCTGCTGCCTATTGGGTGTGTAGCCAGTCAGAGGTCATTCCTTCACTTCTATGCATTCAAATATCCAGCCCCCACACCTGACGTTATGCCTGTGAGTCAGGCATCTGCCATTACATGTCACAGTGCCCGACGGAAAGCTATCAGAGAATGGCTGCCGGCGGTGGGGAAGTCCTTTTCCTTTGAAGATGTGGCCATTGGTAGGGCCATGCTCACACGGGTAGCTCTAATCAGAGGAGGAGGGGAGGAGGAGATCAAGATGAGAGAGACGAGGCATCTGTTTGGGGAGCGGGGAGGTGGTCCAAACAGAGTGGAGGGTGTCTGGGGAGTGGACATAATCAAGACGCATTGTATATAAGCATGAAATTGTCAAAGAATATATTTACATTTTAAATAAGAA
>LOJH01067691.1:0-10194 GCA_001685095.1 Ellobius talpinus
GTATGTATGTGTGTATGTATGTGTGTATGTATGTGTGTGTATGTGTGTGTATGTGTGTGTATGTATGTGTGTATTTATGTGTGTATGTGTGTGTATGTATGTGTGTATGTATGTGTGTATGTATGTATATATGTATGTGTGTATGTGTGTATGTATGTGTATGTATGTGTGTATGTGTGTGTATGTATGTGTGTGTATGTGTGTATATGTGTGTATGTATGTATGTATGTATGTGTGTATGTATGTATGTATAAATGCACACATATACACATCTGGAAAGGTAAAGGTGAGGAGTTCTCAAGTTCTTGTTGTCTTCAGATCATATGTGGAGTCTGCATCTAATATTTGTTCTTTGCACACTATAAAGAACAGGAGGCATGCATGCGTGTGACTGTATCCAGCACAGTATTTTCAGATCAGGGCTGTGAGTTCCTTTCACTCCGTGGGGCAGTCACCAACTGCAAAAGCGCTGTGAGCTGCAAAAACGGCACAAACCTGTAAGATGCAATAGCTGCACAGGCCCTCTGTGCCAAGTTAGACAGCACTCACGGTGCATTTACGTGGTAGGGCTGCTGACACCGGCGGCTGTTTGCTCAGTGATACCATTATAATATCTGAACGGTGCTCTTCCTGTGCCAGGTGGAACACAGCTGGATATGATATGCTTGCAGTAACACTCCTTCTGCAGAGATGCAGGCTCATTCGCCCCAAAGGAAAGGATGTGGCCAATCTGGAGAAAGGGACCAAGGGCCGGAAGCAGGCATGGGGTACCCCTTCTCACAGAAAGCAAAGATTAGCTTCCTCTGCACTCCGCATGGGGCACACAGGCAATCTCTATGTGAGAGGGCTTCGGAGCAAATTGCTCTCTTCCAGAAGAAACACATGCAGGGCTCACAAGGGCTCCCACTTTCCAGAGTGTAAAATAGAGTCTATGCCCCAGGTATGGTGGTGCAGGCCGACTCTCACAGAATTTGAGAAGTGTAGGCAGCAGGGTCAAGAGTTCAAGGCTGGCCTTGGCTACCTAGCTAGCTTGAGGCCGACCTGAGCTGCATGCAATGCGGTCAGCAACATCGCATAGTGTGCCTCTCCTCTTTGTCAGTGGAACAAAGAGTTAGGCTGTCTTTAGGGTATGTAGGCCCCACAAAATCCTTCGTTTCTTGGTGCTTAATGACTAATCGCTCAAAACATTCACACTAATTTCCCAGAGAGCCCACAGTGTAGTTCTATGGTGACACTTGAGTGAGATAGGCCGTCTTGGGGACGAGGAGAATGAAATTATTTCCCAGAGAACCCACAGTGTGGTTCTATGGTGACACTTCAGTGAGATAGGCCGTCTTGGGGACGAGGAGAATGAAATTTTCGAGGAGATTCTTCTGTCTTGTGTTTGCCATCATTTGGCTCCACGTGTCTTTTCTGGGAGTCCATGTGTAAAAACCGAGGCAAGAGCTCTGTTTTCGTGGCCTCTGGTGGCTGTACTCACCACTTGTGGCTGGGAATGAGATTGGCCTTTTGCACGCAGAAAGCCAAACCCAAACAAGAAAAGGTTTTTTAAGCCAATGCAAAACCGAGTCACATTGGAACAAACTCAAAGTGTCGCCTCCGCCGGCTCCGTGAACCTGACCCGCTTAAAACTGTCTTACATGCCATTCCCTAGCAAAAGCCAAGGGTGGTGGGTGCTCAGGAGTGTCCTGAGCCTTTGGAGCGGCCCACTCAGGCATGGGAGGCATCGCCATGGGCAGGCGGTGGGTGCCTGTGGCTCTCTGCATCGTAACTTGATCTCAGAGTATTCTAGGGGCCTGACTGCTACTCTCAAAAGATGTGTGGACTGTATTATGGGTGTTTTTTTTCCCTTCAGTATTTGATGTGCAGGGATTTACTCGCTCCATGGCAGACACAGTTTCAGACCTGTGTTCACGATATAGCATGTAAAACACTTGCCTGTGTTCTCTCCACCACCACGCCCACTGTCTGTTTCTCTCCCCTTCCTCTACTCTCTCTTTTTCCCTACAAGAAAATACTATTTTATACAAGTCTAGTTTTGAGTAGACCCTTAAATGACCCCCCCTTGAAATCCAAACATTAGCACAGATAATGTAACAGCCCAGTCCTTCACTTTACTCCTGGCATTAAAGACAGTTAATGCCCGGGTTTAGCCCTAGGGCACCCATGTCTACCTAAGCCACACAGCACGGTTCATGGCGCTCTGAGACGGCCATCACAATTTTAAAGAAATGGTCCCAGAAGTGCTCAGGGCTGAGGAGCACCGTACAGACACAGGAATGATTTCCAGCTTCACAGAGATGCCGGTGACTGCCAGAGGTCTATGGAGAGGCAAGGTACTGCCAGGCCGGAGCCACCCCACCCCCACCCCTCTGCTCTGCCAGCAGAGGATCGTGGGTATGGAATATCACCCTTCCTTACCTTACCCAATAGACATCTCCAGTGACGTGCCATGGGATGTGGATGGACGGGGGAAGGTTGCCATGCCACCCGACCACTGTTTGTTGTGGTTTTAATTTTAAAGGAGCTGAGGTTAATCTCAACTTCCTATCTGGGCAGGCCTAAAAGTGGAACAGAAAGCCATTTTTGTCATGGCTTACATTTTGTCGTGGTTTATGCAAGTCATGACACCATCATTAATGCCTCCCGCCAGGTTTCAGGCCTTTTCTACGTTCCTTTTACAGCCGGGGATGGGACAGATTACAGAGTTCTGGGGTAATGATGCCTGCGCCCTCAGACCCTCCCACTCAGAGATGACTCTGGGCATGGGCAACCCGGTGAGTCATGTGGAGTCTTGGATTCTGGTTTAGAAGGTGGCATGGCTTCCACCTTTCCCGGGGNGGGGGGGGGTGAGGATGACGTGTAAAGATACCGGCACAGAAACCCTCCAAACCAGAGATGTTAGCAGACCAGCAAGCTAAGCCTCTTGCTGTAAAGCCTAACTTTCCTTGGCTTCACTGCGATGTGTCTGGGCACAGCTCAGATTTCCCTGTCTGCATGTTCTTTTCTCTCAGCCATCCTGTGGGGTGGTATAGAGACAGAAACGCAGAACTCTCAGCTCAGAGGTTAAACATTTCCTACCACATCCGGCATTGTAAGTGATGGACTCAAATCCAGAGCTTTCTGAAGGTGCATGCAGTAAGGTGGTGGGGAAAGATGAGCCTGTGCGCCCGGCTTGGAGACTTATGTGCTACAGGGCTGGCAGGCGTCGAGAGTGGCTGGGCTAGCCACTCCCGTAGGAGACCCAGATTGAAGGCATTGCATTGTAATTGGATGTTGATGCCCATGCTGGCGTTGATATCATCAGGCTCTGTGTTGGGTGCCTTACTGTGTCATCTTCTGTAAGTAATTTATCTTTTAAAATGGGGAGAAAAGAAAACCAACTGGAATACTGGGCCTCTGAGCATATCCTAAAGGGGATGTATGGGCAGGAGCTGAGCTTGCCATCCTCTCCTCCTGGTCTCTCCTCACTTGAGCATGAGATGGCTAAAACAGTCTGTCACCTCAAGGATAGGCACAGGTACAGCACCATGGTCCCTAAAACAATGCAGTGTGCATGACCTTGATGTGTTATGTATTGACCTTGCCCCCAAATACTTAATCAGCCCTTCAGAGAATCACTTACCACTTAAACTGACACCACCTTTGTAATCCAAAACCATGGTTTAATAGGACCTGGTTTCCAAATCGTTTCCTGAGCGATACTCAGAGAGGTCCACCAATATTCTCAAGATCCCCCTAGTCCCTTGAGGACACCTCTTCTGATTACAAGGGAAAATAATTTACTATGGGTCTCAGTCTCAGTTATCAAATATTCTTTCCCTGGTCTGCCGAGGTTTTGAAGTTCTCCCTGACGCTAATGAACCTGGAGGCTGCGCACAGGTGCATTAAATGGTGTCCTTGGGACTTTGCAAAGTGGTCATCTGTGCACTTACTGAATAGGGATGTTAAAATGCAGAGGCTTTGAAAGGCGCACGTTCTGAGCTGCTAGGAAGGAGGCGCACTGCCACAAACGGGCACAGCCTGATGACTGCAGACGCCCTAGAACCGTGAGCAAGAAGTTTAACCTCTTAAAATCTCCATCTTCCTCCTTGCAAAACAAGAGTGGGAATTGTTCTTGTCGGTCTTGAGGACACAGAAACACCAGGCACGGAATGTCATCCGTGACTGATCACTATTACAGTGTGTCAACAGTAGCAACTCTGCTGGTCTTCTGGGGCTGACACAACACCTGGGCCACAGATTTAGTGACTTTAAACACTGAGAATTTATTCTCTCAAGACCGGAGGCTACATGTTCTAGCATTAAGGCAGCATGTGATGGCCTTTCCTCTGAAGGTCCAAGAGAAGGCTCTTTCTGTCTCTTCTAATTATTGCCAGTTCCAGGCACTCCTTGGCTCATGGCTGCATCTCTACCCTCTGTTCTTCTCTTTACCTGAGATTCTCTGTTCTGTCTTTCCCTCTGCTTCTTCCTTCCTTTTTAATAATTTATTTTTTATTTTATGTGCATTGGCGTTTTTCCTGCACATAGGTCTGTGTGAAGGTGTCAGATCCCCTGGAACAGGAGGTACAGACAGTTGTCAGCTGTCTTGTGGGTGCTGGGAATTGAACCTGGGTCCTCTGGAAGAGCAGCCAGTGCTCTTAACCGTTCTGCCCCTCTCCCTCTGCTTCTTAAAAGGTAAAACGTAATTGGATTTATACCCAAGTCATGAGAGCATCAAGGTCCTTCACTTAATTACATATGTAAAAGACCACTCCTTTCCAAATGAGATTCTAGTCACGAACTAAAGGTTAGAATATGGCCCTGTCTTTTCTGATGCCACCATTAGATCAACACTAAAATATAGATATTATCAGAACATTAATCAGTGGATTTCGGTCAGTTCAATAAGAATTTCCCTATCCATTCCCCAGAGCAGCCCTAGTATCTGGGTAAATATGAGCCCACGCCTGTGTGTCCTAGTCACATCATCTGGACACTGGCATCTCAGCCCCTCACTCGCTGGAGCCCAGTGTCATGATTCTTTCGGCTCCCAGGCAGGATAGTATAGTTTCTTTTTTCTAGATAAGATCAGCCATTTCTCAGTGTTTTCTAGAACACTCATACAGATGGAACCAAAGGCTCAACTGTGGTGGAGAAGGGGGGCTTTTCCAATGTGTAGGGCTCAATGCCAGGTCAGAATACAGGAGACAGGGGGCCTCCTACTCTAGCCTCAAAAATCCAGTGACCACAGAGACAGAAGTGAGCAGAGAAATGAAAATGCCAGGAAGACCAACACCAGCCAGTTGGGATGGACTCAAGAATTTGACCTCTAGACAAAGCCATGCCACAGTCAGGAATGTCCCTGTTTTTTTGAAGCAACAAGTGGCTTTAGCACAGGGTATTGTCAACTAGACACCCATTCCAAAGGGACGTTGATTTCCTTTGAATCTCTCATCATGCCAAGTCACAAATCACTTACAGGTAGCCTTTCAAGTTTGAGGGTTTAAGAAAGAGTTTTTGACCATAGCTGTGAAGTCTTATGAAGTTTATCGGAAGTTTGGCCCAAGAGAACCATGTAAAGCTGAGATGAACCACAGCCTGGCCACCGAGGAGTTCTCCCAGTGGTGGCTTTGTAAGTGCAGGCCTGCTCCAGTCTGGCTATTGTAGGTTTCTTCAAACGCATGGGACTCCGCAAGGCTTCATCAGTCTGCCTTGAGCTCTTTCCCTCTCAGGACAGCCATCCTAACTCCAGGGATTATGGACCAAGGCACAGGGTGCCTCTTGCCATCTAGCCAACAACTGCCTAGTGCCTGGTCTCTATCCTGCTTCCACACTCTCTAGTCCCACAGAGACTTTTTATATTATTATTAAACAGATGCCTGCAGAGCCACAGAATGGCTGATTGTTATGGAGATTAAAGGTAGGGATCACCGAAAGCCTGCAAATAAGGTCATCACTGACAAACCTTGCATCTCTCTTGCAGACCTTCCTCCCATGATCTCTTCCTGGCAGGACATTTTGTGTGTCAATGCTAGTGATTCAGTTATGAGCCACAGTCAATAGGACAAACTAATAATGAGAGAAATAGGACTCACCCTAAAAACAAACACTGATCAGTCAGGTTTACGTTCTGCCTCTCTGTGCTCACCTGGGAACAGAGAAAGAAAGGAGGGACCCGGTGACCATGCTCCTCCTTGTTCTATTGACTTCTATTTCCAAGTGACAGAGGGTCTTTAGGCTGCCTTCCAGCCCTTGCAGGCTCCTTTGGGCAGTGCTTACTATTTTAAAAGTAGAGGCATTTCAGGAGCAAACAGAACCATGGTTCAGGTGCTAGATCGAGCCACTAAGCCATTGGTAGGACAGGCTGGCCAGAGGGGATCTGGTTCTCTGACTCGGGTTGAAATGTTGCTACCCTGGGCATCATTATTACTTGATATCACCCTCTGGGTGCACGCAAGGCTTAGAACCTTCCAGATGTATTTGCAAGATTTGAACTATCACTGTCCAGTTCTGATCTCCGTGGATCATGACCTCACAGTTTTGAAAGGGTGGGTATTCATTTTAAACACAAAACTCAGGCTTTCCCTCTAAGGGAATCACGTGGGTGGAAGGGGTGTGCTCATTCCATGTCATCCAACAGCTATGGGATGGCATGAGACCCGGTCGTCCCTTGTTCCTTCCTGCCATCTTATCTCTCTTAGGCAGTCTGACGTGTGTAGCACAAATTCTAATTGATACTACTAATAAAAACCTGGAATCAGATATTGGGAGGGAGATGAAAGATCAAAGAAGCAGAGCAGCCAGGCCACTAGAGCGCTTTCATCTCTATGAAGTCTTCAGACTGAAAAGAGCGTGAGCTCCTGTCTCCTCCTGCCTCATATTCCTCTCTAGTGCTGGAATTAAAGGTGTGCACCACTCCTGCCAGCCTCTATGGCTAACTAGTGTGGCTGTTGGGATTAAAGATGTCTGCCACCACTGCCTGGCCTGTATGGCTGACTAGTTTGGCTAGCTTTGCCCTCTGATCTTCAGGCAAGCTTTATTTATTAAGACAAATAAAATATCACTATAGACTTGGGCCACTGAATTTGGGGTTCCAGAATTTAACACAGTTACGCTTATCCAGACTTGGGCAGTCTGATGACCAGCCAGTCCTGGGAGTGTGGTAGAGGATATGTAAGAATTGTTCTGCTCCTGGGAGGAGAAGAGACCCCATTGGTGGAATAAAAGCCAAACTTCCCCAGGGAAGGAAGATCTATGAGGCACTGTGCTCGTGGGTGCAGTGGCTCACCCGTTAGGGCAGTCTCCAGCTTCATAAATTCTCAACACCTACTTTGGCAGAAATCTTCCCCACCCCTCCCCCGGGGCTCCACACATTCCCCCTGAGTCATTCCAAGGCCAGAGCCGAGGCTCAAAGCTAAACCGTGGCTGTTTCCCTCTTCTCATGGTTTGAAGGGTTTCTTTAGTGGCTTTAAGAGAACATCTGAGATAAAAAAGGGAACAGGAGCTAATGAGACAGGGCAGCTGCACTTCTCGGAGTTGCCGCTCCTACAAGGGGAAAGAACACGGTTGCTTTATGAAGTCTCACGGGACGCCCACAGTGCTGCGGCCACTCTCTCTCCATTAGCACATCTCTCTGCACATATCAGATGGCAAATTATAGAATGATAAAGTTATTAAAATATCTGTAAAAGTCAGCCCACACTCAAGGGCTTGACTCGGCTTTTCTGCCCACTAAGTGGTTGATTTAGACATCTTGTCTCAAGGTCAGTTCCGCCTACTCCACACACCAACCCGAGTTGCCCCAATCTGAGGATGCACTGCTGTCGGTTTTCCAGCCAGGCTGCTATCTTAAGAAGGAGCCCAGAGTTTTCAGACTTGATCCTACTCTACCCCCACCCTCAACTTGAAAACTGCAGCGTAGGTTGGTGATTGCACCTGCGGCTTGATTACTGCCAGAGCCAAAGAAGACGATCACGAGGAAGGCAACACAAGAGCCATCACAGTTTATGTTGGTAGAATGGATCAGGAGGGGTGGTCTGGTTACTGCCCACCACCAACACTCTGGCACAGGTCACGGACAGAGGAAACCTCATCCAGAGGTTCTGAACCTTCCTACTACTGCAACCCTTTAATACAGTTCCTCGCGTTGTGGGGACCCGCCAACCATAACATTATTTTCATTGCTACTTCATAACTGTAATTTTGCAACTGTCGCAAATCTGATATGCAGATAGTTTTAGGAGATGCCTGTGAAAGGGTCGCTCAACTCTCCAAAGGGGTCGAGCCCCACATGTTGAGATCCACAGACCTAGAAGGTTCGATTCGGTTTGCTCCTTGTCTTGTCACCTGACACCGTTCTCTATGTCTCCCCTCCCCTCCTATTTCTGTGTGTACCTTTCCAGTAGGATGCATATGGGCAGGGATATGCACACATGTGTGTGTGTGAAAGTCGGAGGACAGCCTTGGGTGTCTGGAGGTCAGAGGATGGCCTCAGCGGTCATTCCTCAAATAACTGCCACATTTGCTTGAGACAGGGTCTCTTATTAGCCTTGAGCTTTGCCAAGTAGGTTAGGCTAAAGGACCAGCAAACTTCAGGGATCCTCCTCTCTCTACCTCCCATATCACCCACCATGTCCCATGAAAGCATCACTGACATGACATTACAGTCCTGTGCCGCCACACCCTGCTTTTTATATGGGTTCTGAGGATCAACCTGGGACCTCACACTTGTGAGGCAAACCCTTGGCTGACTGAACTTCCCCCTAGCACTGTTTTCCTGAAGTGTCCTAGGCGTCTTTGTCATGCAAGTGAGTCACTGGTTGGTCCTAAACATTCTGTAATCCTGAATACAGTATCTTGAAGGGATTACGGTCACCCTAACATTTTCAGGGAATCTGACTGAGATGCCCCAGGGCCCCCACCCTCCTGCCTCTAATTGACAGACAGTTTTTGAGGGGGAGGGAGATGATACCTTTTGTGATCAGGCTCCCAGAAGCTCTGAGGCACCATATGTTGTTAAATGAGAGAAATCATTGCCCAGACATAGATCTGTCTAATTTAATATGATTTTCTATAAATTACAAAGCATGACTTTGAAATTGCATTTATATAAAATTATGGGTAGCCAGTTCAGGTGGAAGCGGAAGGGAACCTTGTTATTCCTGGTCCAGCATCTTTTCTGGCCTTCCTATTTGATTCTTTCCCACCCTGGGGTGGGAGGACACTGTAGGGCAGCAGGTCTCAACCTTCCTGATGCTGTGACCCTTTAATACAGTTCCTCATGTTGTAGTGACCCCAACCATAAACTTATTTCATTGCTGCTTCATAATTGTATTTTTGCTACTGTTATGAATAATGATGTAAATATCCCTGTTTTCTTATGGTCTTAGGTGACCCCCATAGGTTGAGAACCACTGCTGTTGAAGACATTTGTAGTGTAGTTCTTACTCTTAGACTTTCTCCCTGTCTATCCGTGGCTTCCTCTGGAGAAGTTACCAGCCTGGAGATGGCAAGGTAAAATACCAAGCCCTCTGTCCACCCATCGCATGGGCTAGCACAGAACCAGTCTTCATATCTAGTCATCAGAGGGAACCCAGAACAAACAAGGAGCCTAGGGGAGCCTACGATATTAGGAAAGCCTAATTAATGCAGATCCTTAATGCTTCGGGGTTCAGACCCCACGCTGTGCCCTTTCTAGTCATATGACCCTGCAGGAAGCCCTTGCTGTGCCACCGGCTCTATTTGTAAAATGGCCTGAGCATAGCCACTGACCCACTGGATGCTCTTGAAGACTAGGTCAACACCCACAGAGCGTTGGACGCCCAGCATGCTGCCTGACTGAGCCTTTCCTCTCTTTCTTGCACAAACCCTTCCCTGAGGTTGTGATGCATTCTGGGATGTGCTGACCACGGCACCCGGTGCACTTGGAATTCTTAAGAGATGCTCCTGTCTTTCTTGTAACTCTCATTACTACTCCAGCTCTCGCCGCTGGCTCTGGTGGCTCGTCTGGGTGTTCCACATCAGTTCTGCCCTATGAGGTTCACGGCCACTCCGTGACAATGCCCTCTTCCCCCTAGTCCTCAGAAGCAGTGGTAGCTTTGGCGAGAATAGAGGGGAATGTGATTTGAGTTTTGTTTCCTTGGATAAACTCAGTTGGGACATCCATCCCACAAGGACGTATGAGAATATAAAATATCAAGGTTGAAGGTTGAA
>LOJH01067692.1:0-10194 GCA_001685095.1 Ellobius talpinus
TGCAGGAAAATTCATTGTTTATTGTGGAAAACTTAAACATTATTTATATAGACACATATTCAATGAAAGGTACAATAGAGACAAAAATAGGTATGGAGAAAATTAAAAATTTTTCTAAATTTTTCTTCTTTCTGTCCCATACCAAATGGTTCCTGACATGACACAGAAACTCTGAATTTTTCTTTTAACAACCAGCTTGAATATAGAGAAAATAACCATTGTCCAACTCCAAAGCCAGCTTTGATTTTTAAGTAGAGATATATACATGTTCAAATTATCAAATCTTACCCTGCAGATGATATGGCATCATAAGTCTGATTTTATTTTGCTTGGTGAGTCTTTCTGGATAGCTTTCTTTTCTTTAGGCATCTAAGTGTCCAAGGTTGCTTGACTTTTTGAAGATGAGTATTTTCCTGCAAAGATAAGAACAGAACTTTGCCTCAACCCTTATAAGGTTTTCTTACCAGCTGTATGGTTGTCACCTCTGTGGATGGACTGTTATTTCTCTTTCTCAAGAGATTTCTCTTTTTCAAATTGAATCTTTATTAATTTTAATGGTATCCATAACTTTTCTTCTCCTGTGGAAACAAGAGTGAAACCCCTTCCCCAACATAGCACATATCCTGGTTTCTATTGTAAAGTCAACACATCCTTGAAATATACCAGCTGATTTAATTTATAAGTTTTTTCTATTATCTAATGTCTCTCTGCTGCTGTTATTCCTTTCTCATTAGCGTTAAGAAAATACAAGGTTAATAAAAATGTAATCTATTTCTGGGGTATTTTCCATCCCTTTCTGTTTGTTTAATATGTCCATGTCTCAGTACTCTTTGACATGGATCAAATTTTCTCTGTCAAAATTAATGTTGTCCTTTTCAATGGTATTAATTTTTTCAGCTAACTTTTGATCTTTGATGGTATTAATCCTGTCAGCTAGCTGTTCATTATTAGTCTGTAAAGAATGTATCATTTCTAAAAGTGCCAGATTCTTGGCTCTGCTTTCAAACCATTTTCTTAAGGATATAATATGAAGAACAAAGCTAAGTCCCAATATCTAATAAGTGGTTGTATCAGAAGCACCATATAAGCCTTGCAGAATACCATTCATAGTATAAGCAAAAAGGTTATTAAATTCCTGGATGGTAATNTCCTGTCAGCTAGCTGTTCATTATTAGTCTGTAAAGAATGTATCATTTCTAAAAGTGCCAGATTCTTGGCTCTGCTTTCAAACCATTTTCTTAAGGATATAATATGAAGAACAAAGCTAAGTCCCAATATCTAATAAGTGGTTGTATCAGAAGCACCATATAAGCCTTGCAGAATACCATTCATAGTATAAGCAAAAAGGTTATTAAATTCCTGGATGGTAATATTGTCTGCCATTATATAACTTTCAAGTCTATTGATTTATTTATTAATCACATAGTTACCTATGTTATATGATTTTAGTAAATTATTGTATATGTGATAATCTTTATTGGCCAGCAAGTGTTGTGGTTGTAGCCATGTGGCAGAGAGATATGACCGGTGGCTCAAACAGTCCTGTGCCACTTTGGTTTCACATGTTGGTTTCAGGTTAAATACTAACAAATATGCTTTTCTTGACAAATTAAGAGCAATTAAATCAATTCTGTACAGGGAACAAGGAACCCAAAACTCATGAGCAGGGAACATAAAGCAGAAGCTGTGCATGTCACCCAGCGGCAGGGAAAGTGGCGGGGGGAGCATGTGTAAGTCTGGGAAATTGCCACATGATCATGTGTTAACGCCACTATGGTGGGGTTTTGTCAAAAAAACCTGTTTAGTAGGTGAAGTCAAACCTGGTGGGTGGGTGTGGGAGAACTTCTGGGCCATGGACTTTTTGGGCCTTTTAGGCCAGTCCATCCAGTAGGTGTGGAGTTGGGATTCATTGTGGGTGCCAGATGAAGATGGGTGCTATAAAGTTATCCAACAAACACTAGCTCAGAATTGAGTATAATAAGGTTTTTTTTATTTAGGGGTAGACTCACAGATCACAGTCCTCTGCATGAATGGGGAACAGGAACCAAATCCAGCAGCAGGGAGAGAGCATGTGTAAGCTTTATGCTTGCATTTATAATACAAGAGACCATGCCCAAGTGGGCTGGTATCTTCAAGGCTATTGGCTGAAGGAGTTCCCACAACACAAGTTATTTTCAAAATGTGTAGGTTGGATTAACCCAGCAGCATTTATAATCAAATGTCTTTTAGCAGCTGTTACTCCTTCCNTAGACTCACAGATCACAGTCCTCTGCATGAATGGGGAACAGGAACCAAATCCAGCAGCAGGGAGAGAGCATGTGTAAGCTTTATGCTTGCATTTATAATACAAGAGACCATGCCCAAGTGGGCTGGTATCTTCAAGGCTATTGGCTGAAGGAGTTCCCACAACACAAGTTATTTTCAAAATGTGTAGGTTGGATTAACCCAGCAGCATTTATAATCAAATGTCTTTTAGCAGCTGTTACTCCTTCCTCAACAGTCAAACAATTCAAAGGAAACACAATAATATAAAGTATTCAGATTCTCTCTGTATTTTATATCTTTACATGGCTGTTTTAAAACTCTATTTCTTTTATTCTTATTTTTAATTTTTGTTTTTCTTTTGAGACAGGGTTTCTCTGTGTCCTTTGTCTGTCCTGAATCTCACTCTGTAGACCAGGCTGGCCTGAAACTCACAGAGATGCACCTGCCTCTGCCTCCCAAGTGCTGGGATTAAAGGCATGTGACACTCCTCTCCTTGAATTCTTGAGAGTTTAGCTTCATGGTGGAGGTACTGGTGGGAGCCAGGTTTTTTTCCCCACAACTCTGTGGAGTTTCTAGGTCCATGTCACCACTAAGCAGCTTGATGCTGCCTGCTCATAAACACTGTTTAAGTGTTTGATGGCAGAGTCTTAAAAGAGCTGTGAGGTTTTTGCCACTGATGCTGAGTCAGGAAGCCTCTCTTAAAGGAATTGTGCTTCTGTTTGCCTCTAGAAAACAGAGCCCATCTGACAAAATGCTTCTACCAAGAAGTCGTGCTTAACTTTATTCTTTTATGTCTAGAATTCCTTCTCAATCTCTCTCAGGTTTTATGTGGATGTAGTTGCCCTACATTGGTGCCATTTGTAGACAGAGACTGTGCTTTAGTGTCCGGGCAGCCCAGATATGAATAGTCACACAGAAATATAATAATTACAATGCTGTTTGTCTGATGGCTCAGGTGTATTTCTAGCTAGTTCTTATATCTTAAGTTAATCCATATCTATTAATTTGTATATTGCCATAAGGCTGTGGCTTGCCAGTAAGGTTCTAGCATCTTTTTTCTTTGGCAGCTACATGGCATCTCCCTGACTCCACCTAATTTCCTTCTCTATCTCTGCTTGGATTTCTGGCTTTGCTAGATTCTGCCCTGCCATAGGACAACACAGCTTTTTTATTAACCAATGGTAATAAAACATATTCACTGCATACAGAGGGGAATCCCACCAATCTCCCCTTTTCTGTCTAAATAAAAAGGAAGGTTTTAATGTCAACATAGTAAAATTACATATAACAAAGCAGGTATCAAGCAAGAATTATAGTTACAATATTTCTTTGTGAGTCTAAAGTTTCATATATATTTTATCTTTTATTATAATTAAGGAAAACTGCAACTAGCTCAGTCAATAGAGCATGAGATTCTTAGTCTCAGGGTCATGGGTTCGAGTCCCAAGTTGGGTGCCAAATGAAGGACTATTAATAAAAATTCAGAGAGAGAAATTTGGGTTCAACCTGAAGATCTAAAAAGCAAAGCAGCCAGCCTTTGGCTCTTACCTTGACTCAGTCTGAAAATGGTGATCCTGCCTCCAGGAATCTCTGAATGAGACTGTGTCTGAGAACTCTCTTCTCCTGTTTTATAATTCTTTTTAGGGCTGGGATTAAAGGTGTTTACCACTGGGATTAAAGTCATGCACTGCGCAGTTTCTATAGCAATTTGGGATTAAAGGTGTGTGTTACCACTGTCTGGCTGTAAGGATGACCAGTGTGGCTGTTTTACTCTCCTGATTCCCAGTCAAGCTTTATTTATTAAAATACAGTTGAAATGCCACTATACCACATGATTAATTTTTATTTATAGATTTTCTTTTATCCCATTAGTTTTTATTCTGTTAGGGAGAGGATATTTATTGTATACATTTCCCCCAATTATCATGTATGTTCTTGTCCTGACTCCCCTTTTTGCCTTGAGTACTTGTTCACTTACAGGCTTCTATGTGTTTCACACATTAGCTTATTGTGGAGATTAAAATGTACTCCACAGGTGGCTGCTGACTAAATGGCAGTTCATATCTAAGGGATCTTCTGTCTTCTCTCCTGGTTATGCTGCAGGGGTATCTGAAATATTCCTGCTGGGGTGACAGCTTGTTTTACTGGCATAATAACCACAATGATAGATATCTGTGCATGACACATAGATGGTGTCCACAGAAACCCTTGAGAAGAGCAGTCAGTGCTCTTATGCATTGAGCCATCCCTCCAGCCATTCCTTTGATCTGTAAACACGTGCATTTAGAGGTGTTCTGGGTAAATAGTCAGTAGGTACATGAAGATGTCGAGATATGGCTGCTAGAGAGGAGTATGGGAAAATTGAGATAATTTGTAAAACAACTTAGGATCACCTTCTGGCTTGTGCTAAGTTTGAATTTTTAATTTTGTTTGATCCATAGTTGGTATAGTGAACAGTCAACATCATATTGCTTTCTGATATAGACTGATATAGACTTGTTTAGGTGCTTTTTGTTGTTGTTGTTAAAATATATTTCTTTTTTCTTTTTTCTAGTTTTCTTCCCCATTTTCCCTCTACCCCAGGTCAACCCCTCCACCCCATCATCCTCTGGAAAAAAAACCCAGGCACAAGCCCTTACATCATGAGGGGAGTTGTGTGCCCCTCCTCAATGATAGGATATTTTCAGCACTCCAAAAGAAGTGCCATGCACGTTGGTAGCTTCCACCTTTGCTTCCCAGGCCACCTACACTCTTCAAGTCCTGACCATGCTCAATCACTTTCCCCCTTTCTGACTTCTAGATATTTAAGAAATGCTCCCTTACCCAGCTGGAATTATATCCAACTACCTTTCCCTATCCTCTCTCCTGTTTATGGAAGCAGTTGGTAACCACCATTCCTTGAGATCAATTTTTATAGATTCCACACATGAGTGAGATTAGGTAATACTTATCTTTCTGTGCTTGGCTTATTTTACTTAAAATGATGACTTGTAAATTCTGCTACGTAGCCCTAAATGCCAGGATTTTGTTCTTTTTATAGCTGAACAATAAACTCCATTGATATGTATGGTACACATGTGTATGCTATATATAGATGGCATATAAAATATATCTATGCATATATATGGTATATATGTCTATGTAGGATACAAATATATGTGCACATGCACACCATGGTAAAATTGTATATATTACATTACATGCATTCCTTCCTTCACTAATGAATGCATGCCCTGGTTTTTGTAAATAACACTATAGCAAATACAGGAATGCAGATATCTCCTCAAGACACTAATCAAATTTCCAGCAGTGGGATTATTGGGCATATGCTAGCTTATTTTAATATCTTGATGAATTTCCATTTTGCATGTGTGATGCAAGCTGTGCCAGTTTGTGGACTCACTGACACTGGGTAAAGGTCGCCTGTACCACACCCTGGTTTATATTAGTTACTGACTGACTTTCTCATAGTAAGCATCCTAACAAATGTGAGAGGATATTTTAATGTGGTTTTAATTTACACTTCTCTGGTGATTGATGATATTCTAGATATTATTGACTATTTGTATAACTTCTTTTGAGAAATTGTATCTTTTGAGAAGTATAAAAAATAGCATTTTGCCTATGTTTGATAGTGTTATGTGTTTCCAGGCTATTGAGTTGTTTACATTCCTTATAAATTAGAGAAATTAGACTTTTAGCAGATTTGTAGTCTGCAGATATTTTCACTTATGTGTAGGTTGTTTCTTTATTCTGTTGGTTATTTCTAGTTGTTTCTCCTGTGCAGAAACAGCTTAGTTTGATGTGATCCATTTGTCTATTTTTGTCTCTGTTGTTTTGGCTTTTGAGATCATGTAAAGATAACAATAATTTCTTTTTTCTTTAACTGTCTTCCTTTGTACTAAGGCGAATTTCTCCAGGGGTGTTTTGATTTCTTGTTTTTTTTCTTTTTAGCATGTCAATTATGGGCTTTTGCTTTGTGATTACCCCGAGGCTTACAAATTACATCCTATAGTTATAACAGATTATTTAAAGCTGATAATTACTTAACTTAGATTATAACAAAACAGCACAACACTCTAACATTGAACTTCACTACCTCACATTTTGAATGCCTGTCTTATGATTATGTCCCAAGAGTTGTTCAAGCATTTTGTTTGTTTCATTTTGTCTTTTAATGTTTGTGCTAAAGGCATAAATAATTTATATACCCCATTTCTTATTCTGAATTTCACTGTATACTTACCTTGACTGGTGGGCTTTATAGTTTCAGAAACTTTTATGTTGCTCTTTTGTGTCCCTTTCTTTCACACGGTCTCCCTGGAGTCGTTCTTGTAGGGCAGGTCTGGTAGTAAAGAGGTCCCAGGGCTTTTGTTTGTTGGAGAATGAGCGTCTTCAGTGCTGAAGGACAGCTCAGCTGAGGGTGTTCTCCTCCATTGGTTGCTGTTTTTCTTCAGACCGGTGAGCTTATCTTTACCTCTCTCCCCTGGTGTATAAGCTTTCTGGAAGAAGTCTACAGGTAGGCATGTTGAAGTTCCTTCACATGGGAGTTGCTTCTATTTCCCTGTTGCTTTTCTTTCTTGGTCTTTCATATTTTTTATTGTTTACAATATGTATATGGTAACCTGCTGTACTGGCTGGTTTTGTGTGTCAACAAAACAATCTAGAATCATTAGAGGAAGGAGCCTCAGTTGAAATGCCTTGATGAGATCCAGCTGTAAGGCATTTTCTCATTTAGTGATCGGAGGGCCTCGCCCATGGTGGGTGGTGCCATCCCTGAGTTGGTGTTCCTGGGTTCTATAAGGAAGCAGGCCAGTAAGCAACACCCTTCCATGGCCTCTGCATCAGCTCCTGCCTCCAGGATCCTGCCCTGACTTCCTGCAGTGATGAACAGCAATGCTGAAGTATAAGCCAAATAAACCTTGTCCTCCCCAACTTGCCTTTTGGTCATGGTGTTTTGTCACAGCAATAGAAACCTAACTAAGGCACCTTCCTGAATTCATTGTTGTTGGTGTCCGTTGTCTGCCTTTGTCTTGGATATTTATATCTTTCTTCAGGTTTGGAACGTTTTCTCCTATTATTTTGTTAGATCCTCGTTTTTCTACCTCCACTTCCTCTTGTTTACCAGTGACATCTCTATCTACTGTCTTGACATCATCTCTTGAATCTTGTTAGTCTTTCTTCATTACACCTTATCCATTTCATTTTCATGCTCATACATTTTCAGCACCCTGTCTTAAAGTTCACAGCTTCCTTGGCTTGATCAGTTCTATTGTTGATGTTCTCTATTGCACTTTACATTTGTGCATTGTAATTTTCAGTCCCATTATTCTTACTTATTTTGGGGGGGGCAAGGGGAAAGGATTTATTTGGCTTACACTTCACAATCACAGTCACCATAGAGGAAAGTCAGGGCAAGAACTTAAAGCAGAAGGCATGGAGGAATGATGCCTACTGACTTGCTCAGCCTGCTTTATTTATTTTTTTTTAAGTTTTCTTCTTTATTTATTCCCTCCCAACCCTCCTCCTAACCCCTTTGCCTCCCCCAGTTTACCCCCCCATCCACTCCTCTTAAAGGGTAAGGGCTCCCATGGGGAGTCAACAAAGTTTGGCACATGAAGTTGGGGCTGAACCAAACCCCTCCTCCCTGCATGAATCCACAAGGATGACCCCAGCTAAGACTCCTAGCACAGTGGAGAGGGTGCTCAAACTGGCCTTCCAGTAATCAGATTAGCGAATACCCCAACTATCGTCATAGAGCCTTCATCCAGTAACTGATGGAACCAGATGCAGAGAACCACAACCAAGCAACAGGCCAAGCTCTGGGAAACCAATCAAAAAGAGGGAATAATGAACATATGAGCAAGCAAAGTCAAGATCATGGTGGAGAAATCTACAGAGACAGCTGAACCAAGCTCATGGAAACTCATGAACTTTAGACCAAAAGCTGTGGAGTCTCATGGGACTGAACTAGGCCCTCCTCCATATGTGGGAGACTGTGGTGAAGACAGAAGGAGTCCTGGCGGTAGGACCAGCATCTATCCCTGGTGCATGAGCTAGCTTGTTAGAGCCCATTTCCCAACTGTGGGATGCCATGCTCAGTCTTACTTATGTTTTAAATATCACTCCAATTTTACTATTAAATTTCTCTGGTAAGTGTCTAACTTGTTTCTTGGTGAAGCTTGTTGAACTTCCCAAAATAACTATTTTGAATTCTTCAAGAGTTTATATGTCTCCATCTCCTTACTGTGAGTCACTGGTATCTTGATTTGCTTTGGTGATAACATGTTTCACTTATTGTTCTTATACCTCATGGCCATGAATCATGTCTGCATACTTCTGCATACTGAAGAAGTACTCCACAGTCTGGTTTGATTTGGGAATATATTCCAGCATAAAGCCTGTCTAGAGATTCTAGGAAGGGCTTCTGTCTTAGTTTCTTTTCTTGTTGCTGTGAGAAAATAACCTGACAAAGGCAACTTAAGGGGAAAAGGATTTATGCTGGCTCATCGTTGGAGGGCGCGTCCACCATGGAAGAGAAGTCAAGGTGATGGGAGATTGACATAGCTGATCACATTGCGTGCAAAGCAGCGGGCAGAGAAGGCTGAATGCCTGTGCCCAGCTCTCTTTCTCCTTTTGATGCCGTCTAGGATCCCATCCCAGGAAATGATGACACACACATTCCCATTTCCATCAGCCTAGTCAAGATGATTCCCCAAAGGCATACACAGGGACCTGTGTCCCAGCTAGTTCTAGATCTCAATAAGCTGATAATTGAGATTAATCATTACAACATCTGTTGTGGCCACTATAGGTGTTACAGTGCTAGGGGATGTCTTAGCATAAGACCACCATGGTGGGAACTGCACCAGGCCAGAATCTTTTTAATTTCTAAAAATTTTGAGATTATAATATAATTACATCATTTCTCCTTTCCCTTTCCTCTCTCCAAATCTCCCATGCACTCCTCCCTCCTCGCCTTCAAACTCATGTACTTTTTATAAATTGTTGTCACATGTATCTATCATATATATGATTATGTATATACATACACTTATGTATATTATATATATATGTACAATGTTACTTGCTACTTCGGAGCTGACCACTTGGTGTGCTCTTCCCTAGGAAAGACTTTCTCCAGCTCTGAGCATTCCTTAGTTATGTAGAATTTAGACCTTGTGGTCTTTTCCCATGGGCTTTGGCTTGTCTGTTTTGTCTTTGCTCAGCTCATGTCTAGGCAGTCATGCGATTGAGACGTCATGGGTGTCAGACTGGAACCTTTTGGCCATGGTGAGGCTGGCACTGTGTCAGGTCGACTTTAAGCCCCTGTCTGCCGAACTCTTCCGGTCCTCGTAGGGCACCATTCAGAGTCCATCAGCTCTGTGGTTGAGCCGCAATGAGGTGAGGCTTCTACTGTGGCTACAAGCTCCCCATAGATTCAATCCACCAAGATTTTGTTGAGTTTTACTCTGGAGTAAAAGTCCCAAGGTTGCATCTCAAGCCAAAGTTCTGTGCATACGGTCTTCTCTTCCCGCCAGGCAGGAAGAGAATCTAAGCTGGGGTGATTCTGAGAGGAATGAATGGTGTTTTTATTTTTTATTTTATTTTGTTTTATTTTCTTTTACTTCCTCCCCTCCTCCCATTCCCGCTCCCCCACTCACCCTCATCCCTCCCTCTCCCTCCTTAAGAGAGGGCAGGGAACGCTGCCCTGTGGGAAGTACAAGGCCCTCCCCGCTACATCCAGGCCTAGGAAGCTTTGCATCCAAATAGACTAGGGTCCCAAAAAGCCAGAACATGCCATAAAAACAAGTCCCAGTGCCTTTATCAACGGCTTCTCAGTCAGCCCCCATTGTCAGCCACATTCAGAGAGTCTGGTTTGATCGCATGCTCGTTCAGTCCCAGTCCAGCTGGATTTGGTGAGCTCCC
>LOJH01067694.1:0-10194 GCA_001685095.1 Ellobius talpinus
AAGGAGATCAGGAGAATTCTGGGAAGGAGGAAGCCCATTCTTCTGCAGTTGTGACCAGACAACAGAAGAAGCAAGATGTGACTGCCCCACTGAATAAGGTACTGAGCCACATGGCTAACACAGATAAGAATAACAGGCTAATAATGGGCTATATAAGTTATAATAGTTGTTAAGAAGCCTGAGCTAATGGGCCAATCAGTTTATAACTAATATATATATATATAATTTAAAAATTGTTAAATTCAAGATCCACAGGCTGTGGACTATAGCTAAATTGATATAGTCCTTTCCTACAAGCACAAAGCCCTAGGTTCAGTCCTTTTAGTCCCAACATGATAGAATGGAGGCAGAATCACAAATTTAAAGGCATCCTCACCTACACAACGATTCTGAGAGCAGCCTGGGATTTCTTCCTGTCTGTCTGTCTGTCTCTCTCTCACACACACGCATACACACACAAATGAGGCATGCCAGGGGGACAGTGAGAGACTGACTCACTCTGCTCCTCAGAGACCACAACACAGGGGCACAACCACTTGAAACCACACGAATTCCAACGGTACAATTACTCTGAGACTGGCAACTCTGCCTTCAGGGCCTGGCAATTTCCTTCAAGATCAAGTTTACCTTCTAAATGAGGGTTAATTTTATGAGCTGAGTTTGCATGTGGCTAAATTAGGTGAAGCTTTATTTTACAAGGCATTTCTCAAGAGTCAATAAAAGAAACTGCTCAGACATCTCTGCAGGCACACCACCCCACTGCACAAGGAAGAATATCACCAGAGACCTTCATGTAGAGCAGGGACAATGTCCTGAGCAAGGTCTGTGCTTTAGGCTCACATTTACATTCTCTAGTCAGTGTGATACACTTTTATCTTTCTGAGGCTTGATTTCTCAAAACTGTTCTAAAACTATATAATTCATATTCAACATATAAAGAACATCTATGGGGGATTTCTTGAGTGCATGAAAGTCAGTGCTAATACTGGTCAAGGAGGACTCTGTCTTTAAGAGGAGCCTGGCTAACAAGACCATTGTCTATTATATAAAGAGCAATATTAGTTAGGCTGGCCCAAACAAGAAACACAATTATTGACAGATTTGCTATTAGCATGGGTTATTAATTATGCAATTGTATAATTATAAACATATTAATATGCTTATTGGGGTATGTGGTAAGTAGGCACATACATGTAGATGCATACATCTATGCATGTGCATGTGGAGGCCAGAGGTCGAGGTCAGGTGTCTCCCTCTCTTTTCTGAACCTGGAATTCACTGACAGGCTAGACTGTCTGGATCAAGTCTCCAGGATCCACCTGTTCCTCCCCACACACCCCTGCACTAGAATCACAGGCCAACACTGCCACAATCTGTTCTTTATGTGGCATGAACTCATGCGTGCACAGAAAAGCACTTTACCTACCGAGCCACCCCCACCAAGTCCCACTTTAAAGATTTTTATTATTTTTAAAACTGCGAATGTATGCATGTGCATGTGAACGCAAGTACCCATGGAGGCAAGAAGTGTAGGATCCCCCTGGAGTTCCAGTTACAGGAAATTGTAGGAACCTGATGTGGCTGCTGGGAAATGAGCCTGTGTCCTCTCCAAGTACATGCTCCTAACCACTGGCTCAATACTCCAGCCCTTCCTAGTCTCATTTTAAAAGAATGTAAATATAGTTCAATTAAACTTCGCTTACATCATCTCAAAGGCTGTATAATAATTTTGGTGCTTCACACGGTAAGACATGAAGTGATTCTACTGAAGTGCTCAAGAGTCACTGCTAACAGAAAGCAGCTTTAACTGGTCCACTTAGCCCAGCCTCCAACAGGCATGGGCTGTGTAATGTGTTGAAAAATATTCAGCCATGTTTCCTCAGACACATAATCCCATGCTGTCCTTTCTCATGCAATCCTGAGACCTACAAAACAAGCTATTCCTAAGGAAACATCACAGAGAAAGACACTAAGGAAAATCTTACATAGCCAAACCATGTGCTTAGTCAAGTTCAAAATAAAATCAACACAGCACAAAAAGCACCTGTGACATTTAACAGCTATGTCACCAAGTACTATACACTGTACAGTTAGTTTTGAAATACAAAGAAAAGGCTAACACATATCTCTAGAGGTTACAGGATACATTTCTTTATATTTTAAAAATATGTCCTCAGATTTCTCCAATACTTTCTGACCAATACAAGTAAGTATTTTAGGGTCAGCAAAAATGGCTGAGAAGGCAAAGGCGTTTGCCATGCAAGCCTGGTAAACTGAGTTCAATTCCTGGAATCCACATAAAGGCAGATGAGAACCAGCTCCATGAAGTTGTCCTCTGGTCTCCATGGTGCTGTGGCATGTGCCCCCCCACATATATCACATATACTCAAGAAATAAAAAATAAAAATTTACAGCCTTTAAATATGCATTATTTAAATAAAAATATAAGTTTAACTATTTGGGAATTGTTTGAAGGTTCTAGCACAGGAGAACCCATCTTTCTTTATTCATGGGGGAGGTCATCGCCCACCACACAGGGCCAAGCATGTAGTTTCAGGAGGGAAGCACATGGAGCCATAAGGGAGGGAAAAAACACCTGCCTAGGTGGCCAATCAGCAACTCATCCATGATGATCAGTGGGGTGACAGAAGCCCCAGTCAGACTATCCTCACATCACATCTATTTGAATTATGTTTTAGTCTCTAATTCTTCAAGAATTTTAAGATTTACTCCTGTCTTAGGTTTTTAACCTAGAATAGTAGACTGTTTAGACAACAATCTCTAAAGTTGGGAGTCGGGGGCAAGGTTCAGTGGGAAAGTGATTGTTATGATGGCTCAGTGACAGACTTCGGCCCAGAGGAATAGAGGAAGAGTTCCAAAATTGATCTCTGGCCTCCAAATACACATACCCACACCCACAAATCTATAGTTAAAATCATGTATTACTAATATTATCATATGTAGTGTGCATGGTGTGTGTGCACATGTGGAAGTTAGAGAACTTTATGGGATTGCTTCTCTCATTCTTTCTTGAGTTCCGAGGATTGAATTTTGGTCACCAGGCTTGCACAGGAAGTGCTTTTACCCAGAGAGTCATTGCACTGACGCTAAAATCTCTAAAATTATTAACAAATATTTAAAATGTAGGAGTATCAAGCTGGGCATGGCAGCACATGCTTATAACCTCAGCACTCAGGAACCTAGAGATGAGGATTCAAAGTTCAAAGCTAACTTGGGCTACATAACAGGACCTTGTCTCAAAAAAAAGGTAGGAATGTAAGATGACACAGTTCTTCAAATGAATGAAATATGATCTAACAAATTCACTTCTAGTATAGTCAAAAGAATTAAAAGCACAAACTCAGTTATGCAGCAGTGGACAAGCAATATTATTTGACAGGTGAATAGTTAAGTAAAATGTGACCTACCCATAAGCTTCACCTTGGGAAGAAATCCTGAACATGCTGCAGCAAGGATAAACTTTGAAGTTACTGTATTACTATGAAACAGGCTAATCACACAGGACAAATACACAGTTCCACTGTGCAGAATCTAGAACAGTCAGATCAGAAGCACACAGGAGGCAGAGGCAGGAGGAACTCTGTGAGTTCAAGGCCAGGCTGGTCTACACAGTAAGTTCCAGGTCAGCCAGAGCGATGCAGTGAGACCCTGTTTCAAAAAACAAACAAACAAAAGAATGAAAGAACAGTGGTTGTCAAGAACTGAGCATCAGAGGAAATAGGAGGGATGGTTACTGCTCTGTGGGTACAGTTTTAATTTGAGACGACAAATGTTCTAGAGATGAATGGTAGGGTAACTTAACAAAATTATCAATGTAGTTAATGTCATTAGACATTTATAAATGTTAAAAATGATACAGGACTGGAGCGATGGCTCAACAATTAAGAGCACTAGCTGCTTTTGCAGAGGACCAGGGTTTGGTCCCAGCACTCACATGGTGGCTCAGAACTATTTGTAACTCTAGGTCCAGAGGATCTGGAGTACAAGCATCAGGCACACACATACACACAGTGCAGAGAAAAAAAAATACTCATATACATAAATTCTTAAAAAATAAAAATGTTTAGTTGGGTGGTAGTGGCGAACACCTTTAATCCCAGCACCGAGGAGGCAGAGGCAGACGGATCTCTGTGAGTTTGAGGCCAGCCTTGTCTACAACAACTAGTTCCAGGACAGCTAGGGCTTTTAAAGAGGAAAACCATGTCTCGAAAAACCAAAAAAAAAGTAAACTTAATGTTTCATATCTTTCACCATAATCTTAAAAACTCCAGCGATTTGATTGGCTGAGATACAGTCCACTTGCTAGGGTGCTTGTCTGGCATGCACAGAAGCCTGGGTTCAATAGCAGCACCACATGCCACATACAACAGGACATGGTAAACACACATATAATCTCAGCACCAGCTACTCTGGAGGTGGAGACAGGAAGATCACAAGTTCAAGGTTCTCCTCTGGCTACAAAGTGAGTCTGACACTAGCCTGGGAGATTTGAATCCCTGCCTCAAGAAAAACCCAAGCAATAACAGGTTTACATTAATCCTTCAGTAAATTCAGGTATAGATAATTAAAATTAAGCATAAAAGGTTTCAATCCTAAAAAGATGCATCTGCAAAAGTATAATTATATTTCATTAATTCTCTCTTTTGAATATTAAATACAGGTTAGAGATATATTCAACAGAACATTTCTAAAAGAAATAATTTCTTAGAATTTTTCAGAAAAAAAGGCTTTTTCAGCACATACAGCAATATAACAGACCCAATAAAAATGCAAAGGTGATGAGTCTTTCCAGGGTTGGACTGATAACCATACCAGGGTAATTAGCACGTCCACCATATTCAATAGCTATTCCTGTATGCTTAACTAAGATAGTCATTTTTGCTATTTTTCTTAACCTGTCTTTTTTTTTTCTAGGAAATGCTTTCTCATCAACAGCATTAACATGTTATTTTTTTTACTCTGGTGATAATAAATAACGGAAAGAACAGAGAAATGACAAGCAGAGGCAAAAGAAGACTTTGAACACCTTTCACTCAGTTGGTTCTTTAGCACTGAAAACAGAGCCTGCCACCTCTCTGTCCATTAGCATTGCAGATCAATAACCCACTCCCAACGATGGCTTTTCCTAGCTATGGAGCAGTCCCTCAGAGAGCCTGTGGCATACTGAGGAAAGATTATTTTATTTCATATTCTCAAAAGTAAATTCAGGAAATAAAAACACAAACCTTCCAAATTTAGAACCCTACATTTAGAACTAGATGGCCAAAGGAGCAGTGAATCAATCCCCTGTGCCCTCTTAGGAGCCCATTTATTTTACTTTCCCCTAGGAATCAAGTATTAAGGCCAAGATGGGAAAAAAATTTTATTTTGCTGACCTGGCAAAAAACATATTTGAATATGTTTACAGAGTTTGAAAAACAGGAAGTTGAGATCAATAGTACAAGAAAGTTTGTTTTTGATGTAATCTCAATATTAAAAAAATACTAAGAATGTACAGCTGACCTATAAGTGTATGTCTTTCATAGACCTCAGGGCTCCTCTCCCAGATCAACCAGAACGTATTTGGAACAAAGGGAATGATGTCACCAACAGGGCTTTCTTCCTCTGAACAGCTTTTCCGCTGACCTGAAAGCTACTAAGGAAAAGAGTAAAGAAAAGCAACTTTCAAAGACAGCCAGCACCAGAATTCTAAGCAATTGGGTGTGATCTGCGGAGCAGGAAGGAGTCTCCACCTTCTCCAGCATGGAAACACTGGGCAGTGAAAGCACAGGACCCCATGGGCTGGATATTCCCAGCAGCATCTCCTCTAAAGCCAGACTTATGCTATTAGAAGCCTCAATGCCAAATACACAAGGCCTCTAAATTTCAGCTGTGTTTAATTAAGCACTTAAGATACATGAAGATTCCTACCACAGTGTTTCTATTTTATAGACTAAATGGGTTGTGATTTGTGTCATCAGTTTAAGAAGTTAAGCTGCTTCACAACTCAGTTGTTTTTGTAGTTCATGGGCTACTGATAAAGTCTAAGGGGCCTCACCAAAAACTCCAACACAAAGTAATAATGTGAACCAAGTTAATAGTATAGCTAACTAATTCCTCTGCAATCACCCTAGATACCAATCAAGCTAAGGACACTGTAAAGAGCAATACAATCATGGCCCATACCCTCTGAAGGTCAAAAGCCCTGACAGAGATTCTGATTCCATGTGGAAACCCTGAATGTAAAAGACATACTGGGCTAAGCAAATGATGGGAGACAGCAAACACACAAGCTTTGTGACACAAGCATGTGCTAAATCTGCAAAACAGTGACAATTATACGAAAATTATCACAGAAATGCTGGAATAGGAAATCCTGGAGGTCAAATGCTCAGGGATAAATCATGATAAAGCATAAGCATTTCCTTAGGAAACAACAACATATTCTCTCCAGAGCATGCCTCCTTAACTTTCTTCCTCTCCGATCAGTCTTGCAGACACTGGGACGACACGAATGTGCCGCCCTGCCCAGCTCTAAGTGCCCACCTGTGCATAAAGATTTAACAATATGGTTGTTGTCTCCATTTCTAAGCTCACTGTAATCGTATTCTAGGAAAACTTTCTAATAAAAGGGTTCCAGGGTTTGGGGAAAACTTTTTGGAGTACAACCTTGCAACTATCATCCGTCTATGTTACAGCATAAGACCAAGAAATCCTTTGGCTTACCGTAGAGCCAAATGCTACTTATAGGAACTTTTTCATACCTATTCTGGTGGGCTTTGGGATACCGAGACGCTATCCCTCCTGATCAAACACTCATAGTGTGTCCAGGTCCAGCCTCTAAGATAGACAAACCTCACATCTTTTAAAACAGAAATGCACCTTAAAACTTCTCCCCTTCAATGTTATAAGGGGTACAAATAAAGTGCAATTTCAAAATTTTTCTGAGACACTAATTCTATCACTGCCCCAGCTGCAAGGATTGCTGAGCGAACTAGAAGAATCAAAGGGAAAGCATGCTCTGAGACTGGTTAAGACTTGACACCTGTGAACACGGCATCCGCTCCTCATCAGCTAAGGCCACCTGTCCAGAGGTCACTGAGGATCACCCTCCCACCTTCGTTTAAAGGCAGCATGACTACAGTCCTAGAATTTCCCAACACTGACAGGGCCCACATTTTGTATAACTGGTTTGTTCAAATTCATTACTTAAGATGAGAATGGAAGGTCCTATAGCTGTCCTTCCCTAAAAGGCAGAAATTATCTGACTTGAAGCATAACCTGCAGTAATGGCCCCTGTCACTCAAGGGGCTTCTTTCATTTCACTGCCCGGAAGTTTCTGGCAATTCTAGGATAGAGATTCTGACAGCTCATTGATAAGTGAAGAAATAATACTGAACTCATATGCTCTGGTTGGAAAACAAACGACCCAAGTGCCTACAGGGTTGGCAGGAAAAACCAGATCTTGTGAGGCAGACTATGATAAAGGATACTCTTCTTTAATTCCAGCACTCAGGAGGCAGAAGCAGGAAGATCTCTATGAATTCAAGGCCAATCTTGACTACATAGCCAGTTCCAGGCCACTCAAGACTACATAGTAAGACCATGTCCTAAAAACAAAGAAACAAACAAAATAAACCAGGTGAGGCGGAGCCCCAAAACTGGACACCAAAGTCTCTAGATTCTACAGGCTAGAGGTACAGTCTGATCTCAGAATTTTCTTCTCCAAGAAAAAGGTTTCTCTTTCTGTTCTTCTTTTTTAAGCTCTAGCCTAAAATGGAACAGGAAGCTGCTCAGAGGATCTTTCTCAAAGGCAGAGACAAAAGTACTCCTAAGAAAACATCTGTTTGCTCAAGGTCTGATGGCAAACACATTAGAAATGACAGTATGCTTATATGTGCTATATGTGAACATATATGTTCATGAAAGATCTAACATCTTTTGAAAACAAGGAAACTACATGCTAAGCTTCATGAAATAACAAACTACAGAGGGAACATCACGCATTCATCATTCGGATAACATCACAAAGCATTCAAGTAAAACCAGTGGTAATAATCACATCAGTAATAGTCAATGACACGAAAGGAAATTGGTTTTTAAATTTAGCCAGTTACAGTCTTCCCTTTAATTCAGTATATTTCTATGTGTCACAAAATAAGATATAAAGATTTATCACCAAAGCCTGGTACCAGACATGTTGACAACAATTTTGTACTCAGGGTTCAATCTTGGGACTCAGTTATATGTGGCCTAGACTGATACCAAGGGTTTTAAGGTACAGGAGTATGCTGTTCCAATTACCTAGTTTTTAAACAATGTCTCACTTCACAGCTCAAGGCAGCCTTGAACTCAAGATTCTCTCTCTCAACCTCAAAAGTGCTGAGATTTGGTTATCTCTTGGTACATATTTTACCAGTCTGGAGCTGGCCCACCGACTTCCTTCACCAGAGCAAAAGCTAAAGCTGCCATGCCTCTTAATGAACATTCCCAGAACTGGTGAACACCCTTCAATAGCCTAGATTCAAATGCAGCAGAGAACACCATCTCCACCTGCTGAGGAGGGAAGCAGGCAGTGAGGCTGCTCTAGGTGTCTCCGGAAAGAAATTCCCACAGTTGTAAGCAATGGCACCCAGATGCCTCCACCACACTGAATGCAGGATTGGCCGGACCATCTGAGAAAGCATATTTCATCTCCACAACCACAACTTTTTCTAGTGCATCACAAAGCCATTCCAGTGAACAGCTGGACACTTGGAACGCTCACCTCTGCAAACGAACTCTCTAAGTCTTCAGAGAAGGTTCCAGAAAAGGCCTCCCTGAATGAACTCCAGTGCTTCCTGGAGTCATTTCACACCTTGCCATCAGCGAGTATGGGAGCATGAGTATGACCGAATTTTAAAGAGTATATTTGCTATCTCAAAACCCTGTAGTAAGCCTAGTTACTTGAACTGCTATTCAAACTATCAAAATACTAGAGTCAAATAGACTTTGGCAGTTTGAATTCCCAAACACTAGCTAGTTTACAAACTGAAATCTAAGTGAACTCTGCAACTCCCCAAATTTCCAAAGTAAATAGAAGTCACACCCTAAAATACAAACTGTTTTCTCTAGGTAGTAAAACTGCAAACGATGTACATTCTTCTTCATATTAATATTTCCTAAAGTCTCCTCCTCTCTCTGCTTGTAAACATTTTTACAAACAGTACACTGTGGCCTAGATGCACCTGAAAACTTGAAAATTGAGTCCATATTCTGAGTCAAATACATAACAGAAAATTATTAACTGACATCCTAGGAAATCCATTTGAGCTAAAGTCAAGAAATTCTCATCACATCCCTCAATACATACATACAAGGTAATGTAACATTTTAAAAATGTACCCATAGAACCTAGCAGGAAAGAAAAATGTGTGTCGCGGTCTTGTCTGGCCTCTAGACTCATGTTTCCTATGCTTCTTTAAAGTACCGGATACAAAGCGGCCCTTCAATTTCATCACTGGCAGATAAAGATCGCATATTTTGCAGCTCCTGGAACACACGGGCACTCAACTGAAAATCTTAAGAAACAAACTTGAAGCTGCAAAGTTCATAGCTTTGGTTTTCTATATATTTTCTGGGACTCGTGTTACTTAATGCTTTGGATCACAAGCCATAAAAGTCGCTTGCGGAAGAAACACTTCAAAGATGAAGGCATCACTTCTTCAAGAGGCACAAGTTCAGAGGGGAAAGAAAAAGACTCGCTTAGAAGTACTAATAAATTCACTGGCGTTCACACAATAGATTAAAAGCCAGAGAAGCTAAATAGAGTTGTGATTTAAGTTGAAGTTAGAATTCACAGCATACTCTAATCTCCTGTCAGGGTCCAAGCGGCTTCTCATGCCTGCCAGCATCCCTTGCTTTTGATGCTATCCCCGCTACAGCACACACCAGCCTCAGAAACCCAGAGGGCGCCTCCTACTAGCCATAGACCTCGTCAACAACAGGGCAAAGGCAAGGGAGACCCTGCGGGTTCTTTTAAAAAAGCGAGGTCGACTGTCGTCTAAAACGGCAGCCCTCGGCTTCCCGGCTCCGCAGCGGACAGCTTCCCATCGCTAACCGGCCCGCCTCGACGGTCCCCTCCGGTGGGGCGGAGGCCGCGTCACGTCGGCCCTGCGGGCGACCTCTCCTCAGCTCGCCGCACCCCTGGGACAG
>LOJH01067698.1:0-10194 GCA_001685095.1 Ellobius talpinus
ATCTCTGTGAGTTTGAGGCCAACCTGGTCTACAAAGTGAGTTCCAGGACAGCCATGGCTACACAGTGAAACCCTGTCTCAGAAAAACAAAATTAGGAAACAAAGCCCAAAAGCAAAGAACCACTTAGTACAAATACACAAATCATATTTTATAATATTATATGATAATTGGGAAGTAGATGGGAAATTATGTTCTTTAAATATAGAGATAATTCTATTTTGTATTATTCCTGATAATGTTCTCTTAATTCTAACTTAAAATGTGTTTCTCCTAGTAATGATGCTGTTGGGGGGTTTAATGGTATTTCTGTCTTTAGCTTAAGTCTCATTTGCCTCATGATATAGCACCACGAGTGTCCTTATTTTTGCCATAATGTTGTACTTGCTTTGGCAGCACATATACTAAAATTTTGCCAGAATATACTTGAAATAGTACCACTAATACTAATTGTTTCTGGATAATAAACTTATTTGGGTTATTTTGGAAGCTCAACAATTTTATGCGCAAACATAGTTTACTAGTGTAGTAGAAAGGGAACTGAAAACAGAGTTCCATCTTAACCTTGACTAAGTCACAGCGGATTGACTTCTAGTTACAAGGTTGGCATCATATCTTTATTTCTCCACTATCCCAGTTATTTCATGCAGTTAGTGGTTTGTAACATTGTGGTTCTGAGGAACAAGCCTCCTACCATTTCAGTCATTTCAGTCATTCCAGCATGGCCCAGAGAGTATAGACTGCATTTTGCAGACCATAAATTTCAGTTGTGACATAATCTAAGCACCTGAGAAAGTGCAGTCTGTGTTTGCAGATTTAGTTACTTTGTTTTATTAACATGTATTAGAGATACTGTTTAGAGATGAAGGTGTATAAAAGGTTATATAGCTAATGTTATTGTCAACTTTGTTCAGAGAAGCTTCTTTTTGCTATGTACACTGCTGCAGAGACTCATAACTGCTCAAAGTGATGAGAACATGTATGATTGAATGCAGAGCCAAATCTGGGACATATGTATATATGTCACCCCTTCCAAGGCCCAGAGGACGTAGTGAAAGAAGAGGCAGAATGTAAGAACCAGATTAAGTGGTGCTGAGTGTCGAATGCTGACATCCGGTTATTGCAAAGCATTGTACTCTTGAACTCATAGCAGCTAGCATCTGTGATTATCTATACAAGATTGGCACAAGATTGGGCTTGACTACGTCCCGTGTCCCATTGTGGACAGGGAGGCGTTTTTGGAGGCCCTACCCCTTCCTGAAGATATATACAAAACTAATGGTTGCTAAGTAATGCAGAGAAATTCTTCAGTGGTTTGGCTGCTTGTTTTGTTGCCTATGCTCTTGTAAAAGTCTCTCATCCATTTTTCTATAAGCAACCCTAATTCAATGGGTCATCAAAAGAAAAAAAAGAATTAAAGAGGGGAGTTAAATTTTCCTACTATAATTTAGTTGGGAAGTTTTTTATTTTGTTTTTATCATGGAATAGGAATGAATTAGACATTTTGCTTTTAATTATTAGGTTCTGTTCTGTTTAGAGAATGTCTGTTCTATGCTGGGTAGTTTAATGACTACTTGATAAAAGTTGGAGTCACTTGGGAAGAGGTAACCTCAGTTGAGGAAATGCCTCTCTAGATTGGCCAGTGAGAAAGCCTGTGGTGTTTTTTTCTTGATTGAAAATTGATGTGGGAGGGCCCAGCTCATCCAGGGAGGGCAGTGCTACTCCTGGGCTGGTGGACCTGGGCAGTATTGGAAAGTAAACTGAGCTAGCCCGGAAGAGCAAGCCAGTAAGCAGCACTCCCCCATCACCTCTGCATGAGTTCGGCTCCAAGTTCCTGCCCTGACCTTCTTCAGTGATGAACCGAGCTGTGGAATTATAAGCTGAAATAATCCTTTCCCTCCCCAAGCTGCTTGGTTTTATCACAGCAGTAGAAGCCCTAGTGAAGACACCTTAATGTCTTGGATTTGCAATATGAATAATAACATCTACTTAACAATTCTGCCATTTTACACTCTTTGTTATTGCTATGTTTTTTGCAGAGAGTTTTAAACATAATTATTTTCCTTCCAGAAAACTTGTGAGGGTCTGGCTATACATATGACTATAAAAATTGGATTTTACTGTACATGATGATATTTAATAAAGTAGTTTTATGAATTGAAAATATATTAAGGGAAAAAGACAAGTTTTTATTAGCAAATACTTTATTTTCTGAACTTAAATAGAATAGCTTTGTTTTTTTTTCTTTTGCTAAAATAACTTAAAATTGTGCTTGAATAAAGTAGTCCTAGAGAAATATTGCTGTTTGGATCTAATCATTCAAACTAATTATGCACAGGAAACTTGTGATGAATGGCTTAGATCTCAGCAGGAAACATGAAAATATTCAACACCAACACCAATGAAAAAACTCAATTCATATGCCAATTTTGAGAATCCTGTAGCAAGACAGACAGGAAAGGAAGCTCTGAACCCTTTAGAAATAAGGGTCAATAAAGCTTCTCATCTTTTTTTATGGTGCCCAATAACAAACCATGGAGGAACTTTGATGTACTCTGTGCTCATGTCTTTGAGCCATTGCTCTAAAGAGAGGGCCGTGGTGTACAGTGATTGCACAGGCTGGGATAACATGTCCATTCTTGCAGCTACATATAGATAGCACAATATCATTAAAGCAGAGCTCCACGAATGGGAAGGAGGAGGGAGTTCCTCAAAGGAAGGGCTGCTAAGCTGACACCATGGGATGTAGCCTCTTTTAAAACACTTAATGTCTGCTACTTTGAAGCCAACAGCTGGACCTAATTGAGATAAAACTAATTTAAACAAACCAAAATTCACATATGTGCTATAGAACAAAGCTGAGACCAATTTTGTCAAATATTTTGCTCAAATGTTAATTGCATTTGATGTTTTTGAATCTGAAAACTGCTTTTATATAAAAATTTAGAAGTTTGGTTGGCGAAATGGCTCAGTTGGTGAAAGTGCTTCCCAACAATCCTGTGAATTTGATCTCTGGGACCTAAATGGTACAAAGAGCCACCTCCCTCTTATATTGTCCTGACAGCTATGTAGTTACACACACACACACACACACATGCACGCAATAATTACGAAATTATTTTTGGTCTGGAGGGAACGGCTTAACGGTAAGTCTGCTCTTTCAGAGGACCCTGGTTAGACTCCTTAGCCCCCACATGGCAGCTTTCACCTGTCTGTGACTCCAGTTCCAAAGGATCCAGCACCCTCACACAGACGTACATGAAGACAAAACACCAATGCATATAAAATAAAATAAATTATAAAAACATTATTTTTATGTGTATGAGTATTTTGCCTGTATGTTTTTCTGTGCACCATGCTGCATACCTGGTGTCAAAGAGGCCAGAAGAGGGTGTCAAATCCCCTGGAACTGAAGTTATAGAAAGTTATGAGATGCTATGTGGGTGCTGGGAACTGAATTTGGGTCCCATGGGAGAGTAGTCAGTATTATTAACCATTGAGCAGTCTCTCCAGATTTCCAGCCCCCTTTTGTGACAGTATCTCGCCGTTTAGCCCTGGCTGGCTGGGAACTTGCTATGTAGTCTAGGTCAGCCTCTAACTGTACCTGGCTTCCTGCAATAAAAAATTTTTAAAACATTTAGTTGCTTAGAAAATTGAGGTGCTGATGCTTGGATATGTTCAGCCGAGACATACTACTTATAATTGTTCTCACGCAAAAACAAAAATAAAAGCAAAAGCCACACAGTATCAAATGAGACTCTCCACCTCAGGGCTTCTTGTTCTAAAGTAGATGGAATGCTTTGGTGGATCATTAAATAACTTGGTAGTGAGAAAATGACCTAGTTCAAAAACGATGTTTTAAAACTTAATATTATTATCCATTTTGAAAATTAAATTCTAACTAATTGCTTCTCAGTGTTTTGCTTTTAAAGCAATAGACTTTTTAGACATAAATTGAGACAGTATCACTATTGCATTATTTCTCAAGGTTCCTGTATTGACTAATTTTATGTCAACTTGACACAAACTACAGTTATCTGAAACCTCAATTAAGAAAATGTCTTTTTAAGATCTAGCTGTAGGACATTTTCTTAATTAGTGATTGTGGGGAGACCCAGCTCATTCTTGGTGAGGCCATTTCTGGGTTGGTAGCCCTGGGTTCTAAGAAAGCAGACTGTGCAAGCCATGGGAAGCAAGCCTGTAAGCAGCATCCCTCCATGGCCTCTACATCAGCTCCTGCCTCTAGGTTCATGCTCTGTTTGAGTGCCTGTCTTCTACTTCCTTCAGTGATGAATGATGATGTGGAAGTGTAAGCCAAATAAATCTTTTCCTCCTCAAGTTGCTTTTGGTCATGGTGTTTCATCATAGCAGTATCAACCCTAAGATAGTTCCCTAATTTTACCTTTTAAGTATGATCTCATAGCAGTTATATATAAGTGAACCTACTGACTCCTAACTTAGAAACACTGCTTAAAGTAAAATATAATGTGTTACCTTTTAATAACCAAAAAGCAATTTGGCAGACATTGCAGAATAAAAATTCTTTTGTTAAATTTACTTTTTCCTCTGCCTCTACTGGGCAAATGGAGATACTTCAAGAAAGAATGGAGAGCCTAAGAGAGGATTGGATGCTCGCTTTACAGGGTTTTTAAAAATTGTTTAAATTTTAATATTTAATTATAGTATTAATATTTTCAGATTTTATGATACAAAATGATTTTATTTTTGAGACAGATAATACTGTGTAGCCCAGGTAGCCTTGAACTCATGATCTTTTTGTTTGCAATTATGTCTCCTGAGTGATAAAATTACAGGTCTGTGCCACCATACCTGACTATAAACAATAATTTAAATATTAATCTTTATTCACAGAGGAGTTTTGCCCATTCATCTGATAGCTAGATCTTTAGTAGACATTAAATGTTCAGAGATTATTGGTGACTATAAATATGCAATGATTGTGTATACAAATGAACATCTTCGTCTGGGTGTGGAGGCACATGTCTGCAATCCTAGTACTTGGTTGAGATGCAGGCATGAAGGTCAGGAGTTTAAGGTCAGCCTTGGCTCCATAGCAAATTCTAGGCCAACCTGGGATGAGTGAGATCTTGACTCGAAAACAAAATTTCCCAAACATCCCCTAATGTTCCCCTGACCCCCCAAAAAAGTCTAACAAAAATGAAAATCTTTGGATTGGGTATGATTCACTGATAAGAATCAAAACAGAGATTTATGGGTTTTTTTAGATTAGTTTATAGGCATGTCTTTTGGCCATATTTGGAAAATTACTGCTTCTTTTGCAGAAGCCTGGAATGACTAGAATTCTCTAATATTAATTTCATATATTGACTAGTTGAGCTATAGAATCTCTTTCAATAATCCATTCTTTCTTACCTCTTCACAGAACTGTATCTTATCCCATTTTAGTAATTTTGGGTAGAATATTTTGTCAAAATTTTATTGTTTGAGATCATGGTTCTATTTACCAATTTAAATATTTATTTTAGGATGGAATGCAGCTGATGAAAATTTTAATTTCTTTTGAGTAGAGTTAGTAGAACTAACCAGTGCTGTCTCATGAAGTAGTAATGATAAGTAAAAAAGACACTCAACTTCTTTTTGGTTGGCAACTTCATGTTCCGACCACTGTGCTGCAAATCAAACATGACTCTTCCACCCTGAGACCTTGTCATGGCATACCAGTTGTTCTATCTGATGTGGTTTATAAGGACATAAATGGTGGCATTCACATCTTCCTGTAGAGAAATTAGGAATTGTACCTCCCTTTATGTACAAGGACACTGAGGTTCAGAGAGATTAACACATTAAAGTTCTCACAGTGAGGACTATGAACAGGAGCATCATTAGGCCTTCATTTTTCATTTATTGGGTAAAATATTAGTTCATTATGTCTGAATAAAGCAGCTTTTCCCTACAGTTTTGAATCGAGTGGGTATTAAATGTAGTAAAACATTGGGCGAATGCTAAACTAAAATAAAAGGTTCATTGTTTGATTCTGTTTCTGAACAAAGTTTGTGGTAGTACAGTTTAATTTAGCTAAACTGAAGAGTTGTTCATAAGGATTATTAATGAAATAGAAAATAAGATTAAATTATTGCTACATTTAAAAGTGAATGGTTTAAGCACTTATATTGAAAACCTGGATATTGTAAACAACCTACTCGAGACAACTGTATACTTGATATTGGAATTAATACTTTTCCTGTATTTCCTGTCCCCTTGCTATAAAATTTGCTAACTATGTAGGTGTCTGTTAGCACACTTATCCTAAGACTGATAGCCTAGAAAATAATGAACATAAGATTGATTACGTTTTTAAATTAGAGGTCTTTTCTAAGTATACAGACTCTTCTCAAAGTATATTTTGCTTAATAAAACATATCTAATCTAGGGAGAATAACTCATTGTATTCAAGCAGACCTCTCCTGCAGTCTCCAAGCACTCTACACTAAGATGGACTCTTTGAAGAGGTAGTTCAGAGCAGCCTGCTTCCTGTTCTTTGTGCTGTTAGATTTTCTGTTGGGCTTAAAGGTCATCATCAATTGGAAGGAACTACGTCAATCCAATTCGTACCCTGAGTCTAAAGAGAAAGTTGAATTCCTAGCAGTGACAGAGTGTGGTCTAGAACCCAGATCATCTCATTCCTTTTATTGTTTGGTTTCTGGTATAAGATTTCACATACAAATTTGATGAAAACATGAGATTCCTCAAGGAGTCTGTATTATTTTAGAATTAAGTGTTATGAGCTAAACCTGTTGTTGAGGCTGTCTGCATTCATTAGTGTGGTTAGATGCAGTGGTAACCCAGAAGTTGGAGCACATGAAATAATTTAAATTAATGTATGCCATAAGTTTTCAGGGCATTTTTAGCCTGACATACTGGTATAGCTTATGGTTAAGATTTAAACAAGCATATAAAGTTTTAGCTGATGTTAACAATTGAGTATCCAAGTACTTTTTTTTCAGTTGTTTCAACATTGAGAACATATTTTTTCTAAAAGAAATTGTTCATAATGCTTTTAGTCAAATTCCTTCCAGTTGCTGCTGCTGTGTTAGGTAGTCTCCTAATGCTATTTCTTGCTCCTTTGGCCACATTTGTACTTTTTGCTTCTGAGTAAGCAGGAAATATAGTGAGGGAAAGTAAGTTTTCTGGCTGGGAATTTTCAGGGAGAGTGAGAGGTGAGCCATCAGATGCACTCTGGCTTAAACTTGCTTGTTTATAATGGATATTGATTTAACTGAAGGGAAAGAGTGTGCTCCTGGTGGGGGCAGGGCTGGCACATGGCTCACACCATGGAGAGCTGGCTGTATATGAGGACAGAGAATTACCTGTATGAGGCAAAGCTGAAGGTAGGGGTTGAGGTGGCAGTTCTGGGAAGAGTAGTCATCAGGTGTTATCAGTGGGATGATGAGAGCTTGAGTGGCTGTTTGTGTGCGAAAGAAAATCTTCCTATGCTAACAGGTTACATATTCCTTCATAGTGCCTGCCAGGGACCAGTGCAGGAATCACAAAGAGATATAATGTAGAGAATTAGTCATGTGGAAAGTCTTTGAAAGGACAGAGGGCTGAACTTGTAGCTGGGCCTCTGACAATTGACTTCCAGGACACCTTGACCCACCCTGATAGCTGCCACTTTGCCACAGTCAGGTAAATAGCTAGTGAGAGGTTGCCTGAGAAAACGGTGCATCACACAGCCACTGTTGTTGTCACCTTCACTACTAGAAGTGGAGTTCATTGCTGTGACTTCTTGATGCCTGTGACTATGTGTTTGTGTGCACAGCTGTATTGTTAATAGCAGATGAGGAGAAGGACCTGTCACATACGCCTTTTCTCAAGGTCAGAATCATTCTTGAGTTCTAGAGATTCAACTATATTTGACTTTCTGTTCTTGAGATTATATGAAATTGTGAATTTTTGTGTTACCAACTTTCATGAAACAGTTTGGAATTTTGTTTATTTATGGCATGGCTATGTACTTTCTCATGAAGAGGCAGTATAAATTTGTCTTCAGATTTTTTGGAGGGATAGTGATATACTGAAGAAGTAAGGGAGAAATCTGATCCTGTAAGTAATTTCCAGAGAGACGTTTGTGGCTTTTAAGTATTAGTGTGTGGACTGTAGCTCAGTCCCTGGAGATCATATCAGATCAGATGCCTTCAGGGTAGGTGGCCATAGATCCCATACATTTAAACTAGAATGAGATCAAACTCTTAAGAGATACTATTTCAATTTTTTAAGTTTTGTGATTTTATTTTTGATCATAAGCATTTTGAAGTCATTGTAGTTCTTTGTACATAGAGTTCCCTTTTTTCTGTGCACATGCGCTAAGCTCCACAGCTTGGAGAGCTGGAGAGTGATGGGCGGTGTAGAACATTGTTGCACCTCAGCCTTACAGTGCAGACCACAGATCTGACTCTGCTGCTCACAGCCTGAACCTCCCTGCTGGCTTTGATCAGCTACCTGTTCTCTCTACTCATCTCTCCAGCTTTGTTTTCTCTTTACTCAGATTGTTTCTCCCACGTTTCTCTGCTTTCCAGAGAAAAAAACTGACTTTGTATAGCTCTCACCAGTCTATTGAAGTGTTTCTTACCATTGTGAATTGTCAGTCTCTGGGGTCAGGTAGAACCCACAGGTTAAGGTATTTGTTAAGTTGGTCCTGGCTGAGATACACATACATAAAAATACATACACTTTTATATTTTATTTTTGCATTAGAAAATGTTCTGGAAGCCAAGTTTCAAGGCAGTATTTTACTTTTATTTGGAACCCTTGTTTTAGTGGATCAGACTAGACTATATCATAAATCTCTCCTTTTAAAGTCACCTTTAAAAAAGAGAAGTGATTGGAAATGGATCTTTGAAATGAACCTCTAAGGATAATTTCTTACTGAGTGAAAATTGCCAAATCTGCTTATTAATCCAATATTAAAATGTTACAGTGTGTATGAAAATTTCATTAGCACTGTTTGTGTGGCATTTGTTTCAGTTAGGTGGTCAGGGAGGGCCTTCCCAAGCGTTTGTATAAACCACGAGTTGAAATAATAGAAGGAAGTCTGCCATGTGAATGTTTCTAGGCAGAGGGAACTATAAACTCTTCACTACAAGCATCTAATCCAGTAAAGAAACAGAAAGACCAGTGTGGCTAGCGCCGAGGAAGTGAGGTGAAAGCTTGGAGACTGAAGAGACAGGTGTCTGTGGAGGTCTGCAGACCACAGGAAGGGATCTGGAGTTTGCAGTTCTCCTTTCCTCTCTTTCCTCATCGTCTTCCTCTCCTACTCCTGGCTCCCCCTTATCCTTCCTTCTCTCCCTCTCTAGTGACTGGTTAGGTAAATGCTTTACCATAGCACAGAGCCAAACTCCAGACTGGATTTTGTTTATTCTTAATAAAATGCAGAATTTGAGAATGAGTGTTCGAGGCATATTTCAAAAAGCCACTGAGATTTCAAATTAGGGCAAGAAGGTAAGAAAGGAGATCTTTTAGGTTAGAAGAAGATTAATGATGGATTGGATTTTTATTAAGAGTAGTGTTAGTGAAATGGTGGTGGGTAGATTTGAAATACATGTTTTGAAAGAGGAAATGTCAGGACTCTATGACTGCAGGTAAGGAAAGGAGAGGATTTAAATTCAGGATGATGTTTAGATTTTTGCTCTAGGCAACTAAGTGGGTGGTGTTGCCATTTTCAGGAATAAGAAAAACTGGTGGTTGGGTAGAATGATCAAAGTTAAGTTTCTTTCTCTGTCTCTCTCTCTCTGTCTCTCTCTCTCTGTCTCTCTGTCTCTGTCTCTCTGACAGATGTACATCCAACATTTAGCTTACTATATTATGTATAATAGATTCCTTTATTCATCCATTAGTCTATTTTATTTTTTATGCATTTAAAGGTAAATTGCCATCATCAATGCCTTTCTCGAAGGAAAACTTTTGTTTTCCCCTCCCTATCCCCAACCCCCAATTTACAGGTGCAAAATCTAAGGTTTGCAGGAAACCATGCTTAAGTTCTTGTATCTAGTAGTTTTTGGTAGATCTAGGATGAGCATGTAGCTTATTATTAATCTAGAACTCTAATTTGATTATATTTTAAAATTAAGAATAAAAATGGGTGTTGGAGAGATGGCTTAGCGTTTGGTTAAGAGCATTGCCTGCTCTTCCAAAGGTCCTGAGTTCAATTCCCAGCAA
>LOJH01067699.1:0-10194 GCA_001685095.1 Ellobius talpinus
AATAAACACCCTCCCTGTGAAGAAAAGTCCCGATGCTTCCAGTGCAGATGCTGTAGTTTTCCTGAGGTTTTGTCTGTTTTTAGTAGAGACCTCAACATCTAAGTTACTCTTTAATTCAACACATGAATTTAAGGTAAATCTCAAATTGCCTGCTTCCTACTTTTGACATTATTTTTTTTAAGCAACGACCCTCCAAGCTAGCTATATCCTCAATCCTATTTTTGCTTTTTATTTTATTTTTATTTCCAAGGTCATGCTAAGTGGTCCAAACTCACATGAACTCGGTAGGTCTTGAACTTTCCAGCTTCAGAGTAGCCCGGATGACAGGCCTGCAGCCCCAGCATTGCTCAGGGCAGAGGTCCTTTGAGCATGAGTAGTCAAGACGCATGGGATCTAGACACACGGAGAAAAAAGGACAGAGGAGTCTTGATGATCTCTTCTGTGACAGCTTGCGGGAACTTTCACAGAACATTCTGCGGGACACTCATAGCCCAGGGCTGCGGGAGTTTCTGTATACAGAGACCCGATGAATTCGGTGCAGCAGCTGTAACGGAGGAGACCTCTTGCTTTATGTTACTCATTACTCCCCATAATCACAGCCCAGGAGCTCATGAATAAGCAGGGCTCTAGAGACAGTGATTCATTCAGACACTGTTGTAGGCGAGCCTGTGTGCGGCGCGGCACAAAGCAGAGGCTATGGAGACTGATGCTGTTCTGAAAGAGATCTCAACTCTTATACATCCTAAAGAAATATAGACAGATGCAAGCCCTATAGCTCAGCCTGGAGACGAGCTATGGAGCGCTTATTTAAGGCAGGCTGTTACATTGCGATTCAGCAGCAGTAGGGAACAAAAAAACCAACAACAAGACCCACTTTTCCCCCCTTGGTTAATGTCTTTATTTAATTTTACATTAAACCTTTAATGTATGTCTGTGTGTGGAGACTTAGTTAGATATGGTTACTTTCCGACGTGAGAAGGAGGCGTTTATTAAAAATGCCACCCGTGTTGCCCTTTAACAGGGCCTCATTGTTTCCCCTCCCACTGTGGCACAGGGGCTGGCATTGCTGGTAAATTGGGAGAATTATCTTAGAGGTATGAATTTGCTTATCATTTCATATCCTCTGATGACCCGCAGCAGAGATCGTTTGATCTGTCATGCAATATTGGTGTGTTAGTAGCATAGCATCAAAGCAGGGCACACATGGAAGCTGTGATCTTGTTAATGTGAGACGCCGAGGGGGGGAAAATCTACATTCATAGAATTCATGATTTTAGGGAAGAGATACCATCTGCTAAAGATGCAGAGTTGGTCTGAATTTAATAATGTCAGAATGGTCAATAAATGTATTAATAGAAAGAATTGAAAATCAATGAGCTGTGATAGTAATTACAGACAGTGCCCAAGGGAAATATAACTGAAGCGCAAATCCTCTCCCACAGGGCCTGCCCTGGGCACAGGATGAGTTGGTAATTCTGTCCGTCCCCCTTCCCTCTTGCTAGGGTCTTTCTCCTTTGGCTTTACTCCTTTGTCACACCAAGTCCTAAGCCCCCACCTCCCATGATGCTATGCTGTCTCCAGGTTCCCACAGGTGACCAGTTGTCATTAGCTGAGGGGAACAGAAAACGTGATCCTCTCTGAGAGATATTTGCATTTTTATAGGGTCAGTGCATTAGAAAAAGGAATGTTTCTTAAAAAAATGGTGTGCTTTGAGTAATTTCAGGATTTCAAGTAGGGACAAATTAACCTTCCCAGAATTTTGAGCTTGCCCGAGATCACGGTCCAGTTTGCTTGTCCTTGGAATAGCTGTAGGCATAGTTATACTGTGAAGCATGTATTTCTCTCTGTCTAAATATGCTTCCTTGGGCTGACATTTGCCTGCTGATATAGTTTATTAAGTGCCTCACAAAAATATCCTACTTAACCCTTGCAGGAATTGAACTCCCGACCCAGAATAGTAAGTTACTGTTGGGAATTGACTTCCCGACAAAAACACCTAGACAAACACAGGAATCCTATTTTCCATCTATTGTGCAGGAGGCGGTGACCCTCAGGAGAAGAATAAACCCAGAGGAGCTGTGTTGTGACCTCCCTGTGACTGGAGGTAGTGCTAGGGCCGCAAAGCAGGGGGACATTACTCACCGGGGCATGAGATGTCTCCATGTTAAGCAGAGAATAGAACTTGGAGAGGTCGGGTCAGCTGCTTTGAGGGGAAGAATGAAAGAGGAGATGAAGTTGTTACAGAGTGTCTTCTCTGCAGTCATCAAAGCTGTAGGCTGGATTATTAGCTTTCTGCCAGAAAAGAAAGGTACACGTCTACTGTCCAGAAGGCCAGAGCCAAATGATGCTTAGAGCACACGTGTCTATATGAAGCAAAAAGAAGAGGCCTCCTGAGAACATGGGTCCCAGGAGAGGCCAGAGATACCCAGCTTAATGTTGGGTTTGGGGCTAGCTAGTCATCGAATCAGCAGATTTGTGTCTGCTATGATCAGTCTGGAGTCAGCCATGGAAAGATCAAACCAATCTGTATGCTCTTCAGCCCTGTTCCAGAACAGGAAACACTCCAGAGGAAGCCATGAAACTGTATCACTAAATAAACTGAAAACCACAGTGTCTGCATCCAACCAAAATTGGTACATATTCAAAGGATGAGGAAACACAGATAGACACCCCAAATGCAAACATGGGTCAAGACTTATCTAAAATTAACAGTAGTGGCCTTCACAGTCCAGGACCTTAAAATATCTGTATCATCTCATAAATATGCTCAAAGATTTGAAGGAAAATATGGATATTTTAAGATGAAAAAAGAAAATAAAAAATGATTTAAATTACTCAAAGTGGAAACATCTGAATTTTTAAGCATAACATATTGCAGGAGATAAAAGAATATTACCTATATATCCATAGCAAAAGAAACTATCGAAAATGAAGCCCAAAGAGGACAAAAGCTTGAAAACAAAATACAGCCTTGCTCAAGGAATAGCATGAAGTTGTCTAATGCAGGTGCAGCTGGTCTTTCAGGGTCTTTGAAAAAGCAATCCAACAACAAAAACATTGTTCAAGTACAGCAGAAACTATAAACCCACAAATCTCAAAAACTTAAGAGAAACCCAAGCAGAAGGAATCCTAGCAAATCCTCTATCCAATTGCTGCACACATGTGAGGGAAAGTTTTAAAGGCAGGCAGAAGAAGGGCAAGTGTGGCAGTGCATGCCTGTGATCCCATCATAGGTAAGTGGAGGCAGGTGTCCCCTGCTACATACCTAGTTTGAATCAAGAGTCTTTCACAACCATAATCAAACCAAACAGAACAAAGCAAACGAACAGAAAAGCATACGGAGTGGGGAAACACAACACCTTTATATGAAGGAACAGAAATCAAACTTCATACTGAATACCATTTGGAATAGAAACTTCTCCAAGCAGAGGGAAAAGGATGTTAGAAGAGAGTTTAGGAGCCTGGGGAGATGGCTTGGTGATTAAGAATGCATACTGCTCTTACAGACAACCAAAATCTGGTTTCCAATTCCCATGTAACTCCATCTCCAGCATCTGATGCCCTCTTCTGGCCTCCAGGGGCACTGCAGCACTGATGTGTGCAAACCTAGATACAGACACACACATATACATAAAACTGAAAGGAAAAGGAATTTGGATCCAGGCAAGGAAATGTGCACTTGAAATGATATATTTGGGTTCACTAAAAACAAATACTTAAAAAGCTTTTGAGGCAATGGAGGTTGTATAGCAGTTAAGAGTGCACATTGTTCTTCCAGAAGTCCCAAGTTCCCAGTACCCTTCTTGTCAGCTCATACCTGTCCACTCCCAGGGCATCCAGAATACTCATCTGGACCCTGTGTGCACTGTGCACATGCCTCGACTCTTACAATATACACATAGTTAAGAATGTGACAACATTCCTCTTTGACCTGTTTAAATGTGTACAATAATGAGGCACTGTGGCATGTACAAGACCAATTGAATGAATAACAACGGCATAGAGAGGGAAATTGAACACAGTTAACATTTAAATCTAGGTGTAGGAAAAGATTCAGTGTCTAGCTAGAACAGATGTAATTAATATGCATATTCTTAGCACAGGACAGCATTTTTAAAAATCCCTCCAGAGAGGCAAGTCATGTTGTTCTTGGATGTGTAGTATTTAAATCTCATTCTTGGAAATACCAAGCAAATTTTCAAATACACAAACACGCACATACATGTGCTGGCACTCACACAATCTCTCTCTGCGTTTAAGCTGATCATGGTGGATTCTGTTGTTTATAAAGTGAATATGGTATATTTGGGTAATATATCTATACCTTTGTATCTTCACTTTTCAGAAAGCTGTGCCAGATTATAGTTCTATAAGATTGCTAATGCGGAGAAAGTAAGGTCATCCTTATGTCATGAGCAAGCTGCTTAATCCTTCTGCCTCAATGTCTTCTATTCTAAAATAGGGCTGAAAATAGTACCTAGCTCATAAAGCTCCTAGGAAGAGAAAGGAGCTTATGTCAAGAGTTTATATACATAATAAAAACGGATGCTGACTGTTCTTTCAGCCTGCAATGCCCTGGCTATTCTCTGTTCTTTTACCGCAGTCTTTTAGATGACAAGCTCTAACACAGACACCTTCTTCTGCAAAGCAATTCCATTAGTGAATCTTACCTGAACTCACTACCCAGTAATTTAGCAGTTAATTGAGCTCAATTCCGTCTTGTGTCCATTAACTCTTTTTAGTTTGGTTTCAGTTCGATTTATTTACCAAGTCTCAGAAGTAGAACATGTTGTTAGGCATGAGTCTGATTTAATGGAGGGCTATGATTTATCCAGGGACCATCTTCACATTAATGTCTCAGGAAGAATACTGGAAGGTGCATAAAGGATGCCGTGTGTGCTTGCTTCTGGGTTCTTGGCCCTCAGACACCCTTAGTCTTCTTGCTGCAATCACACTGCCATTAGGGTGACATTTGTCACTAACAACGGTCATGTAAGTTTGCCGTCACAACCAGCTGTGTTCTATCTTACGTTGATGTTTCTCCACGATACTAAACCACTGTTTAACAAATGCTGGAAAGACCCCAGTGACAGAGGCACATGATGATTTTTTTTAATTTTAGACTTTGAAGAATCATTCCCATAATTGTTTTTTTTTCTCAAAAATGCCTGTTGAAATCATGTTATCTGTGAATTAATTTTCTGAAAATGCTTAAGCTAGTCCAGTTTCTTTGGTGCTGAAAATACTTCTTCTGACTTCTGAACTTGTAGTATAAAGAAAAACCTGACAACCTTTGGACTCATGCCCTTGACTCATTGAGCAGATAAGCAGGGCATTAGGAGTGTGAGTCTGTACAGGGCAAATCGAGAAGATAATTAAATCAGTCCCCGAAGCCCATGGATGCACAGTGGCCATTGTGGCACTACACCTCGGGCCTAGAGCCCGTAGCCACAAGCTGAAGGGGTTAGCTACCTCTACATTTGAAGTACTGGTGCAACTACACATTAGGATTTTCCACAGGACTATGAGTGGATGAGTAGATGAGCTCCTGGCTTGAATTAGTGCTGGCGCATGATTTAAGTAGAAACGGAACTGAGTCTTACTGGTAAGAGTTTAGACAGATGTCGTGAAGAGATGAAAGGACTGTCTTGATGGTGTAGAAGTGGCATACAAATGAATGTCCATCTGTGGACACATGACCTGTCCTTACCCATGGCCTCCGATCTGATAACAGACATGTTTTACTAAGAGACAATAGTTATTCTTTGTTTTTCTAAATCACTTGTTATTGTTTTCTTTTATGTGCTTGGGTGTTTTGACTGCAAATATGTCTATACATCAAATGCATACAGGCATCATGAAGGCCAGAAGAGGACATTGTCTTCACTGGGCCTGGAGTTACAGATGGTTGTGAACTGCCTTGTGGGTGTGGGAATTGAACCTGGGTCCCGGAAGAACTGCCGATCCTCTTAACCTGTTTGCCATTTCTTCAGTCTTTCTTCTTTTGTTTTGACTGTATAGTTCTGTGTTTTATAATGTAGAAGAATAATGTTGGCCCAGTATCTATTTTTTTAATATTTATTTATTATGTAGACAATATTTTCTCTGTGTGTATGCCTGAAGGCCAGAAGAGGGCGCCAGACCTCANGGACTTTTGGAAAAGCAGGCAATGCTCTTAACCACTGAGCCATCTCTCCAGCCCCCAGTATCTATTTTGAGTTATTGCCATGAGGTGGTCATTTTCCACGTCTTTCGGAAGACCTTCCACAATACTGGCAAACTGATCCTTCCCCGTGCCCTCCTCTTACCCGTATTCCTACATGCGCAGCTCTTAACGTCTGAATTCTCATGCCTGTTCAGCTAGTTGAGAATTCATTTAGATGAAATTATTGGTATTATTGGTATTATTGGATTATTGGTATTCATTCACAGAAAAGCTGTGCTATAGTTAAATGGTTAGACATTTGCACTTCATGGTTCATTCCCTTTCAGGCTCCTTATGCCATCCCATTTGTCTCGTGTGACTTCGTTACAGTTCTGTACAGATGGTTTGGGAAGAGGCCAGGGGCTTTCTCTGGGCCATGGATCTTATGGAACCAGAGAGTCGGATGCTGTTCTATGAGGTTTTCAGTTGACTTCCACAACTGGGAGAGTGGTTCTACAGACTCTGTTTAACACAAGTCCATTGGAATTGTAGCTGTGCCCTGAGGTTCGCCTGATCCACTATAGCTGCAGCTCTTTGACTAATTCAAGCACAGAAATCACATGTGCCTAAACCCACACTGTTAATTCTGTGTTTGTGGATTATGAGCTAAAGGGTGGAGTTATACACACTCTGCACAGTAAGTTATTGTTATGTATATTGTATATTGTTATGTATATTGCCTTAGATTTCTTGTTATGTATTTATTAAAATGTGCTAAATGAACATTGAAGCAAACACACAGATGTTAGCCTTGGAAACCCTGGAAACTGTGTGTATAGTTCAGCCTCAGGATGTTATGGTTTATTACATACTTTCTTAGTTAGAGTTGACTATGTTACTTCACACCTCCTGAAGGTCTGTAGCCAGTTAACCATTGATGAGCAAGGGAGACATTCTCTTCAGTGACTTAGCCATGGTTAAAGAATCCATGTTCCCATAAACAGGCTCCACTCCATGCTTAAGAATGAAACTGAGATGAAATGTATTAATTAGGTCAATAAACAGACACAGGAAAGGAGGAAGACTATGGGAAAAAAGGGGATAAGCTGGAGGGACAAATAGATGAGAGGGTAACAGCACTGAAAAACACGACTGAAACATGTTATATGCATGTATGAGGATGTCCGAGTGAAAGCCGTTATGAACATTTTTACTAGCAAAACACAATGGAAGAGTTTACCACGCTGTACCTGAGAGTCATCTGCACATTTCTATGTACAATGTGTGTTTCTGAACACTTCCTGTAATATCATCATAGAATGCTTATATTCATTCTTTGAGCGGCTAGGGCTGGAGTCTTGTCAGATATTGTGATCATCTTTCATTAAAGAAAATGGAAATTTTGCTGGAATACAGTTTAGCGATCATTTGCACTGAATAGCCCCCATGCTGGTGTTCCCAGGTAGGGTTGATGATGAGGGCATCTCGCGGTTACATTGGTGGGAAAAGGTATCAGTTTGAGCACTTGAAACCTCAGGAATGAAGTACAGTGCATATCGAGACATGGGCAGCTGGAAGTGGCTGCCTGGCATTCAAGGTTCTACCCTAGACTTACTGGAGAATCTCTGGGAATAGAAGATAAACAGCATTAGGGAGAAGTCCAAGTGGGTACTCTCTTGGGCAACATATATTCTCCATCTAAAAGATAGGAGATTAACATGGCACAAGGAGGACATGAGAATCTGTGAGATGGTCCACATTTTTTGCTTACATTATTGGCATATTGTTATAATATCTAATAAAAAAGCTCGTGCAAGCAAGGGAGGGGAGGAAGGATGAAGGGATGAAGAGATAGAGAAAACAGGGTAAACTAAATATCTGAGCAAAGACACAGGTCCGCTTTGAAGGATCTCTAATGCTAATTGCCTAATTTAGTGACTGTGGCGAGGACCATGTTACAGGTGCCCCCCCACCTTAGTAGCCTTTCATTGACCATCTTTGTGTTTGACCTAAAAACTTGTGACCGTGAAGTAAAATAATTTTGAAATGTCCAGACTACTGACTTCCAGCACTGCCAAGGCCAAGGACGTCCCCAGACAGATCAGAGATTTCTCTGCCTTCCTCCTTAACAGCCTGATGTGCCCACCAGTGCATTAAAACACCCCTCCTTATTTATGAGTTTCTTTTTTTTCAGTAGAAAATTATTGTAAGCATGTTATGACATTGGAACAGGGCATTTGGAGTTACCAGAATCTGTGTACCTGGACCATGGTGGCTCACATTTGGCTTTAGAATAAAATACCTTTATTTTCTTTGAGTGCTATCTGTGTTCACATGGTTTCCAGGTGGTTCCTATGCTTGAGTACTCTTGCTGATCCCATTACAGAAAGATAGACTGTGGGCCCTGGGTCATTTGCTTTCGGCCCCCGTGACTTCTGAGGTGCCACTAGCAAAAGTCACAGAGCCTCTTTGGTAAAGAACAAGTGGAAGGTTTGGCACTCCACCTGTGGCTCCTGGGGAAGTCTGCCCTGGCTCCAGGTCTCGTGCTGGTAGAGCAGCCAGTGAGCACAGCGATACTGAAATGCCTTTTGCGAGTTTTTTTCTTTTTTCGTTGTATCTGAAATTATTTAATAGATGCATGTAAATTCCTGCATGTCACACATGATTCCTTTAAATCTGGGTGAGAGTCATGAAGAAATTGCACCCTAAGTGCTGCAGTAAGTGTGACAGAGGGAGGATGGTGCCACTTTCTCCAGCAGCCTTTTCTACAGAGACTCTGAATTGCCATTGTCCTGACCAGCATTGTACTCTGCTCTCCAAGGCGATTACCAGTGAATCCGCAGCTCTGTGCTTGTCTTTGAAGCCTTCGTTCCTGTTTTTTTTCTTTGTCACTGACATTTTATTTTACCTCTTCTCTGCTAAGAGAGTGAATGACTCATTTAGAAGTTTGAAAAAAAATATTTGAACTGCTTAAAATATTGATGTTCTAAGTGCCATAACTTGGAAGAGGAAACCTGAAAATTGGCATTTAAATTATGTCTGCAAAGACTGCACATCTTTTGTATAGCAGGAGAGCAGCTATTGGAGGGAACCAATCAGCGTTGGAAGTCATCACCAAAAACCTCTCTGCAGGGCTATAGTACTTGACTCAAAGCTACCCTGAGGAGGGGGTATGAGGGTTACTATTCAACCTGTGCTCCCTGGGCCAGTCAGAACCCAAGCACAGGATTTTCTGGGGTATAATATTAAGATGTCTGATTTCTAAGTTTTAAAGAAGTTTTTAGGGGGGGTTTATGTTACCTGATGTCTTACACAGTATCCGGAACAAATGTATAAGCTTTCAAGCAGTGTTTGTTTTTTTCCTGCCTTGATCTCTAAAGCTGTGTTTCTGTGACACAGGATCTGTGAGTGACAATGGAGTAATTTGTACTCCATTGTTTCTGTCCCCTCTGGCAAAACTGATCAGAGTCCGCTTCTTCTTTGGTTGTAAAAAAAGATGGGTTCCGTTCCTCTATTGCCTGCAAGACAAAAACAATGAGAAATATTTCAGGGTCCTTCACACAAGCCCCGGTCACACTGCTGTCCTTGGAAAGGATTGCAGGGAAAAGAGAAATCAGACCTGCTGAAAGTAGACCTTATGTAGACTCAATCAAGTGGGCACAGCATGGAATCAAGTCTATTGGCAGTAGAAAATACCCAGATTTTGTGTTGTTCAATAACTGTGATTTCCTGAGAATGTTTGCACGCATGAGACAGAAACAAGATGGAGAAGGAAGGGCTGATTGTATGCAATTAAAATCACTCCACGTCGTGGTGTCTTAAGCACATACATAGAAAGTTCACTAGTTCTGAGGCTGCGTTTCCCTGTATAACCCTTCAGTGCTATCCTAGTGATAACCACTACCTCTAGTAACAGATGTCTCTTTTGATCTTGAACAGCTCAGGAGTATAATTTCTCCTTTCTGAAGGCAAGATGAAGACCTAGAACACAGGTGGAATAAGAAAGAAAGAAAGAAAGAAAGAAAGAAAGAAAGAAAGAAAGAAAGAAA
>LOJH01067700.1:0-10193 GCA_001685095.1 Ellobius talpinus
AACATCAATGATAGCCTTTGCTGGAGAGGATATGGAGTAAGGGGAACACTCATCAATGATAGTGGGAATGCTAACTTGTGCAACCACTTTGGAAATCAGTTTGGTGGTTACTCAGGAAATTTGGGATCAACCTACCCCAGGATACAGCAATACCTCTCTTGGGAATATACCCAAGAGATGCTCTATCATACTACAAAATCATTTGTTCAACTATGTTCATAGTAGCATTATTTGTAATAGCCAGAACCTGGAAACAACCTAGACGCCCCTCAAAGGAAGAATGGATAAAGAAAGTGTGGAATATATATGCATTAGAGTACTACTTAGCAGTAAAAAACATTTTTGCCATTTTTAAGGAATTAAATTGTACAGCTCTTCACTCTTGTAGGAGGTTGCTTGTTCATTATGGACCACCCAGACCACTAAAGAATTGCTCAGAAACTATATTATTTGTAGTACTCTGTGGCCATATTCTGACTAAGTCTTATATCTAAATTAACCCATGTATATTAATCTGGGTATTGCCACATGGCTGTGTTTTACTGGGTCATATTATATCCTAGCATCTGTCTCCAGCAGGGCTCCCTGACTTTTCACTGATTCTACCTACTCTCTCTTCTTTTATCTGCTTGGAATTCCCACCTTGCTCTAATCTGCTAAGCTATTGGCAAAGCAGCTTCTTTATTCATTAATCAATAAAAGAAACACATAGACAGAAGGATTTTCCACACCACTTCACCTTATCCTTTAGCTCATGTTTTCCTATCCCTTTATTCACAGTTATCTTAGTTCTGTTTTCTATTGCTATTATAAGGTAGTGTGACAAAAATTGGAAATTAAACAACTTATTTTATCTTGCAATGTGATACTATAATTATGATCTTTTCAGTGCTGGAAAGACAATTGAATTCTATAACCTCACAATTAGGGATGTTCTTGTGATATTTATTTACTGGTTCTGTTGAACTTGTGATCAGTGGATCAAATGTGATGATTATTTTTCTATATTATTTTTTTTCGAGACAAGGTTTCACTGTAGTTTTAGAGCCTGTCCTGGAACTAGCTCTTGTAGACCAGGATGGCCTTGAACTCACAGAGATCTGCCTGCCTCTACCTCCCAAGTGCTGGGTCACCACCACCTGGCTTATTAATTTTTATATTAAGTTGATTATTAGCTGAAATTTGCATTTAGTTCTCACTTATTTTGTCTGAGTTTTTAAATTTAAATGATTTTGGTCATTGTGATTATTTTAGTCATGTATCTGATAGTCAATAAATCTTCATGAAGATATTCCATGCTGCCATGTTTGATTCAATGTTTTATACAATAATGTAACTGTTCATATTAATAAAAAATTAACAGTGTTTGCCTGTTGCATCATAAGCATTTTGAATTTCTTGAATCAACCAAATAATATAGACTGATTACATGCATTCTACCTATATATGGATGTACATGTGTAATTTTAAATTCAAGGAGACTGGAGCAAGAGAATTGTAATTTCAAGGTCACCCTCAGCTATAATAAAGAGCACATGTATCAGCTGCTATTACTACTACTGCAACCAAAAACATCACCAGCACCACCAGTGCCATTGCCACCATTACTACTACCACTACTATTACTATTCTACTACTACTGTTATTAATAACAATGAAGCCATGTTTTGCATAATACTGTCTTGTGATTGGCTTATTGAGCCCATTAGTTACCTCAAGAGTCTCTAGATGAGGACTGAAACTTATATGGCATTTAGGAGGGTGATTTCAAGTTGAAACACACTACATTTTACTTTATTTCCATACTTAAAAGTATGCTTTCAAGATTAAGTTTATAAATATGTACTAACTAAAATCAAGTCATATAATAGTAAATTTTTACATATTATAATATCACTGATAGTATCAAAATCTCTATTCCACGTAGTTCTCATAGTCATAGAGGTAACTGAAAAAACAAGAAAAAAGTATACTTTAACAGAGAAGTAGACACCATTTATGTGTGTGTGTGTGTCTTTATTTTGTGTGTATGAATGTAGGGACTTCTATTAAAGATTGTAAATAGAAGTTAGAGGACCTTGAGCATCAACACAATCATAAACACTTGCCCTCAGACTAGTTATTTTCATTAGTCTCTTCTGCATAGGCTCACAACCTTCAAGGGGTACTCTTATCTCACTCCGTCTCCAGTCTCCCAGAAAGAACAGTAACATCACAGATGCTTGTGCTGTGCACTTATCCTTTACCTGGGTATTCAATCTGGAAGAAAGGATATTATGCACTGAGGTATTCCCCAAGCCCCAGTGCTTGCCCTTCTTTCACAATTTGATACATAGAACATTTGTGGAGGTATTTTTTGGTTTTGAAGTTTGTTTGTTAAATAAATATTTTATAAGTTATATGAAGAGCTCACATATGAACTGCTATTACTACTGCTTCTACCATTACCACCACCACCACTAACACCATTACTACTGCTAATACTCCACTATTGTTGCTAATGGTGATAATAATAACAATGAAGACAGATTTTGCATAATATTGTTTTGTGATTGATATACTGAGCCCATTAATTACCTCAAGAGTTTCCAGTTGAGGATTAAAATTTACATGACATTTAGGACAGCCATTTGAAGTTGAAATGCAATGTATTTTATTCTCATACATGAAAGTATGACTTAAACTAAACTATCTTCTTGGGTAGATATGATGATATACTTGTGCTTATGTAAAGTTGATATATTAAAAATTTTAGAAATAAACATGGACTCATAAAGCAACCACCACATCAAAACTAGTAGAACTATTTAGATTATTGAGTTTGATTATTATTTACTAATTCTTAAAATAGTTTAAATATGATAATGACATAACAGAGAAACCTTAACTACTCTGAATTTATATGGGTTGCTATTCATAATGAAAGAGCAACTAAAGATGTAATATTAAAAATTTTAAATTTAATTCCATGTCTAGGACCTGATTGGAAAAGAAGAAAACATTTTGGCAATTTCTCCATGAATTCAGAAAAATGAATACCCTCCCCCACAAACACAGATATAAATTGTCTTGGTTTAGAGATCTTTTACCAGACCCAGAGAGAATCTTCATTCCTCACCACTTTCTTATAACAATTTGTTTGTGCTCTATCATCTTTAGGTGGTTTATAATATTTAGGGGGAAAATGCTAACACTATCTTTAGATGTGATGTCATGATTTGTTATATACTTATGCTAGGAATATAGCAGCATGGTGGATTCAAAAGTGAATGGATGCTGAAATGATAGACAGAAAGGAAGAAATAAGATGTGGATTCAGTTTACAACTCTGACATATACAGCACAATATGATATGAAGACAAGCAAGGACGTGATTATTTTAACCCAAACATAAATGTTTCAGTTATTTTGTGTCTTTGATTTCTGTTTTTCTTTACCTTTTCTGATTCACATCTTGGGTCCTTAAAAGTAATTAAAAATGACAGTTGCATGCTGTTTATATTGAAGACTAAGGGCAATAAATCTGTAAGTTATGTCTCTGAATTAAATGCATGCATATTCAATGAATGAGTAAAAATCATAGGAAAATGAATTAAATCTAACAAATTCTGAAGAATACATTGAAATCAAAATTAACTGTCTCAACATGCTTCAACAATAGTTATTCTACCTTTCTTTTAAATGTATATAGAGATCAAACTTAATTCAGAAATAAAAATAATTGACAAAGGGTATGTGGATTTCAGGAAAACGTTAAATGAGATAATTCATTTTAATAACTATTGTGGAAATTATTTGAACATGGCATAATAATTTCTTTCCATCAGCTCTAAAGTGATCAACTATAATTTAAGACACTCATTACTTTCTGATTAATTATTAATCACAGGTTAGAACTATTGCTACTCCTAAAACTAAAACTTGATGGTATATGCCACAGTATATTTATTCTGAATAGGAACAGACAGCAAATATAATTTTGCTGTGTGATTTCTTTATTTCTCCTAAATATGGACTGAGAGGTAACTTTTTGGGGGAAATCATCAATTAAGCAGAGAAAGTAAATGAAGTATGCTAATATGCAATAATACTAAACTACCACTTGGTGGTAGAAGATTCACTTTCCACAACATTTAACTAATTGTCAAACTTAACTGCTTTGTTGCACTTCTATGACTTTCAAATCTCCTTTAAGATACTAAATTATAGTTACTGTTTATTAATTATGAAAAAAATCTCAGATGGGAAATCACAGTTTAACCTACACATCAACAAAAGTCATATTCAACTAAAGAACAATATTCATATATTAAATGTATATTTTGGCTCTTTTGAAACATTTATTTTTTATCAAAAAGGTGGTTTATCTTTAGTGATAAATGTGAAGTCTCATATGCTACACAAAACTATGTTATGCATTGGACTGTCATACAATATATTTCATATGTCATTATTTATAATTCCATAACTCATAATTTTGAGTTCTAAAATTACTTAAATTTTGTAATACAACTTTAGCATTTTATTATTTGTACATGTACACATGTGCAATCTAAAGAAATTTACATTTATAAATGAAAGACATACAAATGGTCTATTATTTCTTATATTTTTATAACATATTGATAAAATAGTTGACATTTATATTATTTAGGGTTTAAATAAAAATATTAAAAATGCATTACAAAGTTATGACAACCCTGAGATTTAAAAATATCCAACACACAAATAAAATTCAGAGCCAAAACTTCTGAAAAATTGTCTTTTGGAAATAGTTAATATTTTAATTACACAAACTTCTTTAAATTTTTTCTTAATAACTTCATGTACATTAATATTTTGCATAAGTTTTAACAAAATATATCTATGTAACTTAGAAAAATTAATGCAATACTTTATTCTTATTTTTTGAGAAGATAATGGCCCTTAGATATTTTATTTAACTGCTTGTCCTCTTAATGCTGGTAAAATTTTGAGAGTTTTTGAACTCTATTATGTGGGGCAAGGTTAGAAAAAATAAGTTGCTGGAGATATTTACTTGATGATATCCTCTCTGTGCTCGCTTCTACTTTGCTCTCTGCTTCCTGGGTTCAAATGGAGTCAGATGAGCTTCTCTCTCTGTCTCTCCTGGTGCTATGTACTGAACCCTGTGAAAATGAGAGCAAATATAAGTTATTCCATCAGTCTGTGATTTGAAAAGTTATTTTATATTCTGAACTTTGTTATTTTAAATTATATTAATACTGAAAATCCTAAGTTTTTTAAAATTCAAATACACATAGTTCTAATTGGCATTTGAAGCATAATGGTAAATCTGCAACATTGCTGAAATAAGAAGGTCTTTGGTAGGAAGAATATGCTATAAACTTCCTATACTGTGGTGATATGAATACCCATAAAATGTCAAAGTAAACTGCAATGACTGACATATGAGTTTAAGCATGTGAAGATTTGATAGAAGAAGATGATTTAGATGCTGAAGAAGCCTTCAACAAAATACAATATCACTTCTTGATAAAGGTCTTGGACAGAACAGGGATTTAGGGAACATACCTATTCACAAAAAGGCAATAAACAGCAAAACAACAGCCAACATCAAACTGAAGAAAAACTCAAAGAAATCCAACTGAAATCATGAACAAGACAAGTTTGTTCAGTCTCTCCATATCTATACAACATAGTTCTTGAGATTTTAGATAGAGCAATAAGACAACAAATGGAAATCAAGTGGATAAAAATCACAAGTGTCAAACTCTCATTATTTGCTGATGATACTGTACATAAGCAACCATAACAATTCTTTTTTTTGCCTTTCAAGTTTTTTAATAAAAAAATACTCAATACAGTTTTCCAAACACAACTTTCCACTTTAAATGCTATTTTCCCGCAACTGGTAATTCTTGTCTATATTTCAATATTACTTCGCCCCTCCTTCCCAAACTTCAAGTTTTTAAGCCTTCACTACCAGACCTTGTGACAGTACCCAGCATTCCTAAAAAGAACCTGACTTTATATTGTATGAAGTTTAGACACCAATAAGCACATTTAAACTTAAATTTAATTTCTGATAGGTCATTTCACATCTCAACAGGANAATACTCAATACAGTTTTCCAAACACAACTTTCCACTTTAAATGCTATTTTCCCGCAACTGGTAATTCTTGTCTATATTTCAATATTACTTCGCCCCTCCTTCCCAAACTTCAAGTTTTTAAGCCTTCACTACCAGACCTTGTGACAGTACCCAGCATTCCTAAAAAGAACCTGACTTTATATTGTATGAAGTTTAGACACCAATAAGCACATTTAAACTTAAATTTAATTTCTGATAGGTCATTTCACATCTCAACAGGATATGGGGACACCATGATACATATGGACACAATGTTTATTCTACTGACTAACAGTCATCAGCTACACTCTTTTGTAGACAAAGAGATTTGGGAACTGAGAGTTGTTTGCATTAACTTTAATCAAAACACTTTTATCTTTAATTCTTGAAAATAAGTAGCTCTGGAAGATGGGCACTTCACACATCATGCTACAGGTATCACTTGGAAGTCATCAGAAATGCTAGCCTGAGTGTGCCTGCCTGGGACCCAGGAGTCCTAGGTACTAGTGCCAGGAAATTCCTCAGGAACTAGCACCAGAATCTTTGTCACTCTGAGATGCACTGTCTTACAGGTGCCTAGGTTTAAATGCTATAGTTGCACATTTTCTTAGACCAATGCTGGCGTGGACACTGGCTTTGCACCCCTGGGCTGCTGCCACCCTACAGAGGCACACACATAGGTGTGTACTGGTTAGGGAACAGCTAGCTGGTTTTTGGATACTGAAGGTGCCTGAGGAACATGGAATCTGGGCAAGTTTCATTTGGTTTGCTTCACATTAAAGTAAACAACAACTGGAGCTGATGCTCAGAAAGTCACACATCTTTTAGGCTCATCAGAGCACCTGGCACATCCTGAGTCACAGCTGGCCCTATGGCTAGTCCTTCTGCCAAAGAACTTCTGCAACTCATAAACACCTTCAGCAATGTTGAAAGATAAAAGGTTAACTTAAAAAAATTAGTACCCCTCCTTGACACAGATAATAAATGGGTTGAGAAAGAAATCAGAGAAACATCCCCATTACAATAGCTTAGTTACAGACAACATAGAATATCTTGGAGCAACTCTAACCAAGCAAGTGGAAGACATGTATGACAAGAACTTTAAATCATTGAAGAAAGAAACTGAAGACACCAGAAAAAATGGAAAGATCTCCAATGTTCTTGAGTAGGTAGAATTAGCATAGTGAAAATAGCAATCTTACCAAAAGCAACGCTCATCAAAATCTCAGCAGAATTCTTCCAGACCTCAAAAGAACAATACTCAACTTCTTACAGAAAAGCTAAAAACTAAGGATAATCAAAACAGTCTCATACAATAAAATAATTTTGGAGGCATGGCAATCCCTGACTTCAAACTCTACTACAGAGTTACAGTACTGGTATTGGTATAAAAACAGACAGCATGATAAATGAAACCGAATTGAATACCTGGATATAAAACCATACACTTATGAACACCAGAATTTTGACAAAGAACCAAAAAAATGTCAAATGGCAAAGAAATCATAGTCAAAAATGGTGCTGCTATACCTAGATATCCACATGTTAAAGAATAAAATAGATCCATATCTATTGTCATGCACAAAACTCAAGTCCAATGGATCAAGACCTCAACATAAAGCCAGCCACACTGAATGTCATAGAAGAGAAAGTGGTAAGTACACTAGAATACATTGGCATAGGAGACCACTTTCTAAATATAGCCCATGTAGCACAGACACTGAGAGAAACAATTGATAAATGGGACCTATTGAAACTGAAAACCTTCTGTAAAGCAAGGACACAGTCAATAAGACAGAACAGCAGCCTACAGGATAGGAAAATATCTTCACCATCCCCATGTCAAACAAAGGACTGATCTCCAAAATATAAGAAGAACTCAAGTACAACCTGGTCTACAGAGTGAGTTCCAGGACAGCCAAAGATACACAGAGAAACTCTGTATTAAAAAAACAAAAATTAAAAATGAATATAAAAGAAATATAGTTTAAAATAAAGCCACATAGAGATGGCAATACACAGAGAATCTGCATAATATATGTTATTGTGTTACCTTTGATTTGATTGATGGCAGAGGAAGGAACAACAGCTGCTAAAAATATTTGATTATAAATGTTGCTGGATTAATCCAAAAAAAATATTTTGAAAATGTCTTGACTTCAAAATTTAAGTCAAAGATATGTTGCTTTGGAGAAGAGATTTTGCTTTTGTTTCACAGGAAATGAGAGGCTTTGGATTCATTCTTGGTTAAGAAAAATCAGGTTTGATCAAGGAAGACCCCCCTGAGAAATAGGAGCAGGTGGCCCAGATATCAGAGTTCTATATCCAGAACAGTTTCAAGACTTCTGGTGAGATGATCAAGCCTCACATAATACTCCAGTCTGAAGTTAGTCATAATTCTAAATTTTCTTTAGTTCCCCATAAGATTATCAGCACCTCCAATCATAAGGAGGTAGACACATTCTCAAAAAAATTTGATTATGGATGTTTGCCTTTGTTTAGAATGTTGGTTACAAGTTGATATGGATAATGATCAGGGACAAACCTAAAAAAAAGGAGATTAAATTCAGAGGTTTTGTTTTGAAAAAAAGAGCAGGGGGATGCTGTGGGACAATGGTCTTGTACTTTGTAAAGATTTATCACTTGTATTGTTTTAATAAAACACTGATTGGCCAGTAACCAGGCAGAAAGTTTAGGCTGGGTGACGAGAACAAAGAAATCTGGGAAAAGGAAAGTCTCAGTCTGCAGATGTCATCCAGACACAGAGGAAACAAGATGAGAAGGCCTCACTGATAAAAGGTACCAAGTCGCTTGGCTAACACAGACAAAAATTATGGGTTAATGTAGGATGTAAGTGTTAATAAGATACCTGAGCTAATAGGCCAACCAGTTTATAATTAATATAAGCCTCTCTGCATTTCTTTGGTACAAATAGCTATGGAACCAGGCAGGACAGAAACCTATTTCAACGGAATGGATAAAGATCTTTAATAACCCTACATTGGACTAGGACTTATCTCCAAAATATACAAAGAACTCAAGAATTTGGGCATCAAAAAAACAAAGAATTCAATAAACATATATGAGGTACAGACCTAAATAGAAAAATCTCAACAGATGCATCTAAAATGCCTGAAAGACACTTAAGGAAATCCTCAACATTCTTAGCCATCAGAGAAATACACATCAAAACAACTCTGAGATTCCATCTTATACCTGTAAGAATGGTCAAGATCAAAAACACTGATGACATCTTATGCTCGAGAAGATGTTTGATAAAGGGAACACTTCTCCATTGCTTGTAGGAGTGCAAACTGGTACAGCCACTTTGGAAATCAGTATGGCTATTTTTAAGAAAATTAGGAGACAACCTACCTCAAGACCCAGCAATACCACTCTTGGGTATTTACCCAAACATGCTCAATCATAGCACAAGGACATGTGCTCAATTATGTTAGTAGCAGCATTATTTGTCATAGACAGAACCTGAGAACCACCTATATGCCCCTTTACCAAAGAATGGATAAAGAAGATGTGGTTTATTTATACAATGGAGTACTGCACAGCCAAATAATAATAATAACAATAATAATAACAATAATAACAATAATAACAATAATAATAATAACAACAACAATAATAATAATAACAATAATAACAATAATAATAACAATAATAATAACAACAATAACAATAACAACAATAACGATAACAATAACAATAATAACAATAATGACGATGACGACAATGACGACGACGACGATGATGATGATAATAATAATGATAATAATAATGATAATAATAATGATAATAATAATGATAATAATAATGATAATAATAATGATAATAATAATGATAATAATAATGATAATGATCATGATAATGATAATAATGATGATGATAATGATGATGATGATGATGATAATGATAATGATAATAATGATGATAATAATGATGATAATAATGATGATAATAATGATAATAATAATGATAATAATAATGATAATAATAATAATGATGATAATAATGATGATGATGATGATAATAATAATAATAATGATGATGATGATGATGATGATG
>LOJH01067701.1:0-10193 GCA_001685095.1 Ellobius talpinus
TAATAAATATATAATTCTATTCCATACTATGTGTCTGCCCACATGTCTCCCATCCACGCGCTGCCACCGCCGCCGCTGGGACCGCCGCTGCGGACTCACTGTGCTGCCTGCACCAGCCCGCCCCGCTGCAGGGCTCACAGCTGCTCATGACATTTTTTAAAAAATCATAAAACAGTGACCCTTGTAACTTCCAGTGCTGTTGCTGGGCCTGTAGGTGCTAACTCCTGGCCAACACAGTCAAGGACTTCCTGGACCTCCATCAGTACCATCCTCTCAGCCTGCCAACCTGAAGGACTTCATGGCAAGCTTCCTAGGAGTCCTCACCAGAAAAGACTCCCAGTGGAACTTTGAAGCATCAATTCTGCCCAAACATCTGTTCTCTCCTTGGTGAGATACCTGTTTAATTTTTACATTAGCATGATATTATAAGGCATGTTTGTGTGAAGAAGCAAAGCTAATTGAGAGACAAATCTTGTGTGGACATTCTAATTGCCAAGAACCTTGTAGACCTTAGGCCATGCCCTCCATAGTTGGTGTAATCAGCAGGATTCTCCTGGATGCATGGTTGCCAGGATAAGCAATTAAGTAATTGGGCAGAAAGAGAGATGGCAGAAATCAGGTTAAGATTTTGTTCAGAACAGCCAGCTGAATTGCCTGAGATTATTTAAGGAGAAGCATAGGCAAGATGATTGTGCAAAAGACCTATGGAAAAATGTTGATAGACGAGTCATAAAGTAATTACCAGTACAACTTTCACAGGGTATACAAATTGTCCTCAAAACCCTGAAAGTGGTTGAGCCCATATTGACAAGAGCAAATAAAATGGAGGTACCTGCTGTTATCATAAAAAAACTGTAATAGACATAGAGGAGATGTTCATTTAACTTATATCAGTATATTATAAAGAATGTTGTGTGAATTACCTGAGTATATTCAGAAGACAAATCCTAATTACCAAGTATGTTCCAGCCCAGCCCATCAACCACTCTCTCTGCAATGTGACTGCTTTAAAATGCACATAGGTAACACTTTCAAAGGTGTCCACCCCATCAGATGAAGACAGCACTAAGAGATGAACAGAAGAAGAGCTGCTCCATATGGCATCGCTTATGACCCAGGATGAGGCTCTGTTAGAAGATGAACCAGTGCTGTGTGTCAGATAATCTTTTTTGCTTAAACTACGTCAAATTGAGATATCTGTGGTTTCTAATGAATTTTAATATGCCATCCAACTGAAGTTCTCCTATGTTGACTCTTATTCAAATATTTCTGGAAAATTTCAAATATTAAAGTCAATACATGGGGATCTGATGAAATCTCCAACTCTCACCATCAGAAAACAGAAATGTTCTACATAATCTTCAGATTGATTGTCATTACCAAAATAATGTAGGAGGAGAACCACATCTCTACAAGCTTGAAGAGACAGAATAGAGCACACTCTAATTCACAGGAACAAAACACTTATTTCTTAGTAAATTTGTGTTGGTACCAGACAGGGAAGGGGCCTAGAAGATCTTCCGAAATGCAATGCATAAACTCCTTTTATGAACAAAGAATTGAGCAAGAAATAGAAAAGCAGTATAGAAAGTATAGTGTTGAAGGTGAACATAAAAGCATAAAAAGTAGAATCCTCAGATCAGGGAGGGATCCAGCAAGCAGATATCCCTAAGGTCTCTTGCTTCCTGGCTTAGAGTATTTTAACTGCCAAAAGAAAGAAAGGAGTTCCCTGAAGGGCTGACCTTTTTTTGACTGACATAGGTGATTGACATCTCTAGATTATATAATATTATGTTTACTATGCCTGTGTCATCCCACGATCCTCTGTGTTAAAATCATATGCATGAGATGCATTTCATATACATCAATCTTTAAATAATTTTTGACAACCTTATTGTCACCTTGGAATAATGTTTCCTTTCCTGGTATAGACAAATTTTTTCCTGTTTGTTGGAAGAGAGTTGCACAATCCAACAGATGGGCCAAGGAAAGCAAAGTGATGGTTAGGACATTCAAAGCGGATGTCTATATTAGTTTCTAGGTATTGAAGGTAATGTTCCTCTGACTTAGAGCCATGTGTGTGACCCTACCTGCCTTCCTCAGTGTTGGGGGGCTTTGGGCATATGAATTTCTTTAAGGGTAGTTTAATCTTTTTTTTCAAAGCTCCGTGACTCTAGTCAGGCAAGCTACTACCCTTTTGTGAATTTTCGATTGAACTATTTGTTCTTTCATTGTTAAATTGTGGGTTATAGACGCTTTGAATTATACCAGATATGTGATTATCAAATGATGGTCTCATCCTTTAGGCTGTTTATTCACTTATTGCTATTTTCTATTAATGAACAAAGGTTTTCTAATTTTCGTATAATTGTATTTGATTGAGTTTTCCTGTAAAACAAAACTTTCCTCATAATTCAGGGAACAGATCCAATAATACACTGTGAAACACAAGGTTATGGGAATGTGTTGTTGTTTTCTTTCAACAACCTTGTTACTTCTACACTCACATTTTGAATACTGATGCATTTTGCTCCTATCGCTTTTGAGTATTTACCATGTAGTCAGAACTGCAGACTAATTTGTAGTAGGAGAATCGGCAGGCTGCTTCCCACCATCCGGCTAGCTTACCCCCAAAATAACCACATGGAAATTGTATTAATTAAATTACTGCCTGGCCCATTNCATTATATCTAGCCTCTTCTTGGCCAACTCTCATATCCTGATCTAACCCATTTCCACCAATCTGTGTATCACCAAAAGGTCGTGGCTTACCGGGAAAGATTCTGCATGTATGACTCTGGCGACTCCTTGGCAGCTCTCTCTTGACTTTGCTTTCTTCCTCCCAGAATTCAGTTCTGTCTGCCTGCCTACCTAAGTTCTGCCCTATCACCAGGCCCAAAGCAGTTTCTTTATTAACCACTGAAAGCAACACAAATACAGAAGGACCTCCTACATCACTAATTATCTCACTCAGTCCTTAAAGGAACACTTTTCACTAAGTGCTTAGATGGTTTTATATATTGAAGATGTAGAACAATCAGAGTCTTCTGTTGAGATAACTAGCTTCCTATTAGTTTTATTTTTTATTAAAAAAAACTAATTTTTGCAGAATTTATTTGCTGACTTCAGGTACTGAATAAATAAATACTATCATGAGAATATCCTGTATTTTCTTTATATATTTATATGTTAATAAGCATGAAGACCAATTCTATAATATCTGAATAGTACCATGATAATTGTAGGTTTGCACGAATTAAGTAGCTGGTTGCTTTGCATATATATCTGGAAGTGGTATACTTGGATTATATGAAGGGTCTGGTATCAGGTCCTAAAGACCCTCCATTTGGAATCCCTGTGCTAGCTGCACTATTTACATTCCCACAGCAGTAAACAAAAGCTCTGCTTTTCCCACATCCTCACCAGAATTTGCTTTTTTAATGATAGTTATTCTGACCAGAATGCAATAGAATCTCAAATGCTGACATGCGTTTCCATGATGACTATTATTTTCCTGTATTTATTGACACTTTGTCCTTTTGAAAAATGTCTGTCCATTTACATTGCCTGGATTATTTTCACATTATTAGTGGCATGGATCTCCGTGTCTCACACTTGTCATGTTGAATACTCTACAGCATCCACCTGCCTGCCAATTATCCACAGCATTCCTTGATTATTGACATCCACTACTTCCCTGTGCCCTGGAGGCTGAACACTGAGGACCACATCACCTGAAGCATTGTATCCTCTGGACTCCACTTTGGTTTAGACAATGATATAGATGACTAACTATTAGAGGCAATGTTTGGGGCACGTTTCCCTTTACACTGTCTCTGTATGTGCATTGTGCTGTGAAGTGGCTGCATTTTTTCATCATCACATGGTTGCAGCTCCTTTGGGTGCAGTGCTCTACATCCTGCAGTTCTTAAATGGCACCAAAGATGATATTTCTTCTCCCACCTGGTCAGGTCTAGAAATTAGAATAGAAAACTCAGAATTCTAAGTGCAGTGTGATTGGTGCTGACAAACCAAAGACAGGTGTGGTGAGAGCTAGAAAATTTAGCCATCATTAGCAACATTATTTTTTCTACTGAAACTCAAATTCTCAGGCTCAATGAGCAAACACACATGTTAGCTCCAGAAAGGAAGGTGGGGAGTTGCCATCTCTTTATTATTTGCCCACCTTTCCTTTTTTTCTACAGCCTGTGCAAAGGTTATCCATTACCACCACTGACAAGAAGTTACTTTCAAGAACTAAGCTGAAATGTGTTTATAGAGCTAAGAGTAACTGATTAGCAGAGCTGTTAACATTGAAAGATTAGCTAGTTACAACACAAATAGAGTACAGGGCAGGTGATTAATTCTTCTCAAATCTTGCAGTAGGAAAACCTTTTAACTATGAATCAAAAATCTATAAGCCATAAAAGAAAAATCATAAATGAAACTATGTATGTTTAAACTTCTGCACAGAAAATAAAACACCATAAATAATGCAGAAAAATATGACAAACTGAACCTGAGGAAAAGTACGACTTTGTTCTGCACAAAGGACCAAGCTCTCTAATACACAAAAGGCTGCTTGCTAAAACCAAGACACAAAGGCTAGTGATCCAACAGAAAAAATGGCAAAAAATTTATACTTCATATAGGCAAAAATGTTCTACCTCCTTCATAATAAAAAGAAACACTGATTGAAACAAACAAAGTCGCCTTTCTACTAAAGAGATTAGCAGAAGTTATAGCAACATTCCATTTTGCCCATTTCTAAGTGTGTCCTATGGTTTATAAAACTGGTCACTAGCTGGGCATGGAGGCACATGCCTTTGGTCACAGCACTTGAGAGGTAGGTGGATCTCTGAGTTCTAGGCCAGCCTGGTATACAGCAGAAGTTCCAGGACAGTCAGGGCTACACAGAAAAACCCTGCCTCGAAAAAAAAAACAAAACCAAACAAACAAACAAAAACAAAACAAAACTGGCTAGTGATATCCCCTTCCCTCTAGACATGTCCTTTTCTTTTTATTTGATTTGGTTCTTTTGGGTTTTCAGAAGGCCATTTTTGTACAAGTATAGCATGTGCCTTTGCACATTCTCCCCATCCCTTGCCCCCACACCCTTTCTCACACCTCAGACCTTACCTTAGTTCCCTCTGTGCCCAAGACAATTTCATCTGCTTTCACATCATCTGAACACAATGGTTTTCTGTGTCTGAAACTCCAAAAGGAGAAAACATACTTCTTTTTCAAGACTGACTTAAATCACCTCATATGGCTATGTCCAACTGCATCCATCTGGCCTCAGATGACATAACTTCATTCTGCTTTGTGCATGAAAAAAGTCTGTTGCGTACATAAACCATGCTTTCTTGATTCACTTCATCTAGCTGTTGATATACACCTGGGTTGCATCTATAATTTAGCTAATGGGGAAAGTAATGCTACAAACGTAAACTGACACAACTCTTTCAATGTCGTATTGGAACATCTTCCAGTTCATTTCCCAGTCTAGGGTGCCCTTCGCAGAGATCCACATTTCATACTTGGATAATAGAGCCCACCCCCCCAAGAGCATTGAAGGGACTTTCACACCTTTGTTAATTTAAATTGAATCCAGAATTCCGTGTTTCAAAATTACGGAATTGTAGAAGCTGTTTTTAAAACTGCTCAGTTTACTTTCTTGAAGAGAAGCATGCTGGGAGTTTCATTTTGTGCAACCCATTATTTATGTGGTTTGCTTTGACTGTGACTGGCAGAGTATTTGATCCTTTGGATGTTCATTGGCCAGAGGACTCTGGGGCTATGAGTTTCTGACATCTACAAAATTGTTTTACAATGCCAAATAAGAACTTATATTAATTAACTTTCTCAAATTATTTTATTCTGTCCCTAATTTATTTTTCCTCTTTGTTCTCTTTTTAGAATTTTTTTTTAAAAAGAAAAAAGCCATCTTTTTTCATTTTACATACCAATCCCAGTTCCCACTCCCTCCCTTCCTCTCAACTCCTTCACCTCTGCCTCCACCCCACCCTCCATCCACTCCTCAGAGAGGGGAAGGCACACTGTTTGGGAGAAGGTCTAAGGCCCTCCCTACTATATCTAGGTTGAGCAAGGTATTCATCCACAGAGAATGGGTTCCAAAACAGACAGTACAAGCAGTAGGGATAAATCCTGGTGACGCTGCCAGTGGCCCCGCAATCTGCCCCAGCCATACAACTGTCACCCACATTCAGAGGGTCTAGTTTGGTCCTATGCTGGTTCCTTCTCTGTCCGGCAAGAGTTGGTGAGCTCCCATTAGCTCAGGTAAACTGTTTCAGTGGGTGTCCCCATCATGGCCTTGAAATTAGATATCAGAATTCCAAATAATCCAATTAAAAAATGGGACACAGATCTAAACAGAGAACGCTCAACATAAGACTCTCAAATGGTTGAAAGACACTTAACAACATCCTTAGCCATCAGGGAAATGCAAATTAAAACAACTCTGAGATACCATCNNNNCTTAGCCATCAGGGAAATGCAAATTAAAACAACTCTGAGATACCATCTTACACCAGTCAGAACAGCTAAGATCAAAAATGCCAATGATAGCTTATGCTAGAGAGGATGTGGAGTAAGGGGAACATTTCTCTGTTGCTGGTGGGAATGCAAACTTGTACAACCACTCTGGAAACCAGTGCGGTGATTTCTCAGAAAACTGAGAATCAACATGCCTTTTTTTTAATTCAGAAAAAAATCACTTCTTGATTAATGTTTCTGTTTTATGCACTTATTATATTTATCACCTTCTATCGGAAAGTCAGTAGTGAGACACTATTCTAACTGGTACTGACTGGGATCAAACATTATCTTCTACCTAAAGAAGTTTGCAAAAGAAATCCTGTGAATGTCAGCTTTCCTCCCCTAGGGTAGGAAAATGTCTGATATTGCTGATTAAGAGAAAGCAGAGAGAGGTTCTGTGGAGTAACACTCTCCAATAATCATCACCTTAGAGAAACATCAATTTGCACAGCTATTCATGCATGAAACTAACTTCAGAAGAGCAAAGATCACAGAATCTGTTTTAGAGAAATAAAAAGAAAATAGATCATGTAGAAGGCAAGCTCTGAGAAGTATAGCATGGAGAGCCATGTCTCCCTTTCAGGGATAAACAAATCATTAAAATCTCAGCCTTAGACATGGAAATCACATCAGGCCTGTGAAGCGTAGTTTGAGGAAAGCCTTCTAGGCCCTTGGCCTTAGAACAAGTTTCTGGGTCTGAGCTGAACTGGTAGTCGAAGTAATGCTGCCCACATTCTCCAGCACTGGGCAGGACAGAGCAGAAAAAGAATTCATCTGCTCTGGTCTTCACTTCACTGGTTAGATAGTGAAGGAAGCGTAAACCTTTTCTGTGGACTTCAGCATCAGGTTAATGAAAGTTAACACGTGGATGACCAAGTGTTAACATTTACATAACAGTTTGTTATAATCATGATGTGAAGTAGAAAGCTAATAGACATACCAAAATAAGGATAAGTCCAACCAGTCCTAGAAAAATCACTTAATAAAGCAGACAATCTGTTGGCAATCTCTTGAGAAGCCCATGGCCATATCTGGGTGTGCACTACTTTTCCCAGAATTTCTCTCTTCTAATGCTGGTGCTTACATCTATGTTACAACCTCCGCTTAAGAAACCCCATTTATTCTTCATTCTGACTCCCCTGGCTATCAAGAATCCCATATTCAGCTGAGTAGAGTTTGCTTACAGAATGTAGGCTGCTACAGGAAACAGTGTGGATGTGTGCCCCTCGTACTTACTACTGCTACTGCCATCTTTCCAAGTGGCCCAGAAGTGGGTACATTTCTGGAGTGCTGCCTCCACTATCTCAGGAATATCTTGAAAACAATGTTGATTACACTCACAAACTCTTAAGAGGCTCTTAATCTATCTTGAAACAAGAAAAATGACATCTTACCTTCTTGTAGACAACGAAAAATCTTGCTTCTAAATCTAAATGGTAGTTGGCCCCCCATACACTCACAACCTTATACCCACCTACCCACACATAGCACTGAGTGGACTCAGTGGGTGTAAAAGAACAGTACATGAGGTTGGGAGGGAATAGTCGTGTGCGGGGAATAAGGGAGGAATTGCTGCTCAGGGAATGGGGGTGGATTTGATCAAAACACATTATATAACTTGTGGAATTATCAAACAGAAATGCCTAATGTCTCTAATTTTCAGGGAAACGAAAATTACAACCTCAGTGAACTATCTCCTTACCCTAGGAAGAAGCCCTTTTATCAGAAGACGAAGTGTGGTATAGTCTGCCATTCCAGCGTTTGGAAGGGTGAGGGAGAAGGACAGGTTCAAGGGCAGCCTGGGTGATAGAGGAAGAACTCATCTTGAAAGAAGGAGAAGCAGACACAGGGCAGGATGAGGTACTAATGAAGATATGGAAGGAAAGAACTTTGTTGGAATATAAATCAGTTAAGTCAATGAAAAATACTGTAGAAGTCCCTGGTAGTTTTACTTTGAATATTCAGTCACCCTCCTACTAGTATATATACAAAGAAAATTAAGTCAGTGTGCTAATGAGGCATCTGTACCCCCTGCTTATCACAGCCCAGTTCACAACAGCCAAGACATGGAAACAACTGTTTTTATCAGCTGACAAATGAACAAAAAAGAACATGATTTACATACACTGGGAATATTATTTAGACATGAAGGATGAAACCCTGCTACCTCTGACAACGGGGGAATACCCAAAGGTTGTATGTCACGAGAAATATGGAAGATATAAAAAGATAAGTAGTAGTATATCTTACTTATATGCAGAATTTGAAATAATTGATCTCATAGAAGTTCTGAGTAAAATCCTGGTTAATCAGAGGCTGGAGAAACAGAGAGTGCCTATTTAGTTATGAAGCAGTGACTTACAATTACTAGAAATGATTTCTGATATCTTAACTTATAAGTAATTGTAGACATCAGTAACGTATATATTTCAAAAGAAGCTAGGAAGAATGACTTATTTTGAATGTCCTCTCCAGAAAATAGTAAATGTTTAAGGAGATAGATATGTCTATGTCTATCTTAATTTGAATATTATACAGCATATACAAACTGAAACATAATAAGGAAACTCACAATTTCAAATATAAGTTAAATCACAAACTAATATTTCAAACTGGTCACATACACACAAGGAAAACGTGAACCTTTTCTCAAATTTGGAAGTAACTTCAGAGCTGATATTTAATCCACAGTAATTATTCCAGCAGAATAAAGAGCTCCAAAGTTTGTGCATGTGTGCACGTGTGTGTGTGTGTGCGCGCGCGCGCGCACACGTGCACGTGTTAGGAGCACCTTTTGCTCTACTTTTAGCAGGTGAGGCAGTTTGTTTTACATTTGTATAGGTGTGCCTTGGAATTTTTCCCAAATTTTCATGAATATTTTCAGATGTAATTCACATCCTAAATGTTCTGTTGTACATAACACCAAAAGAGAATATATCTCCTTGCTGAATTCAAAACTAAAAACAATAAATCCTTCGCTGTATTTGTTTCCAACCATTAGGCCAAGCAAACTTTAGATCCCAAACTATAAAATAAAAAAGTAAAAGTTAAAGTAGGCTGTTTCTAGGTTTTCCCTAGAGTTCCATGGTGGTTTTTCACACTAATGTGTAAGAATCATTATTGAAGGAATTGGGAGTAGAGAGGTCATGTTTAAAGTTTTAGGCAATTTCCACACGTTCCTGCACTGAACCGCTTCTCTATGTAATTCTCAGTATGGTCAAAAAATCACTAAAATCTAAAACTATCTTAAGAAAGACCCAGTTCAGCTTCATTTTCTATGGAGACATTTTCTATGATGGCTTCAGCCTTCCAGTGGGCTCCCATAGATGACGTCATGAGGGTAACAGCTGAGTGCACAGAGCTGCTTCTGACTTTACTGGTTGCAGGATCCCACTTACAGCAGCTACTTAATTACTATTAATGAATTCTTTCTGAATGAAGCATTTCATTGGAGACAGAAGTTTCTTGATTTTTTAATTGAAATTTACACGCATCATCCCCAGAGCTAGAAGATGATAGCAAAAATCTGGTTGTAAAATAAGTTTATAATTGGTTTTAAGACAGCCTCCTCATCAGCCAAATGCTTCTTATAGTGTTATAATGTTTAAAGAATCTTATCATCAAACAATCTAATT